>JAANYP010003945.1:0-130014 GCA_020465985.1 Centrapalus pauciflorus | reverse complement strand
CTCTTGTAAGAACATGTGTTGTTCTAGTATAGTCAAGAATCATTGTATATATAAACTGATCTTTTACTTTACTGTAATGTTGTAATTTTATTTCAGCAAATGTACTGTAAAAATATATAGTGATTTTTGATAAGACCAGCTTGAACTGGTTATTGCAAATAGGGGGAGATTGTTAGGCACAAAAAGGCCTCAGTCAAACATGTTCTACATCTGAGGGGGAGATTTTATAATCAATCCTGTTGATGCATTTGAAGGTTGAATTTAAGGCCTGTTATATGCCTTATTGAAACCTGAAAATGATTTGCAATATCAGTCTAAAGCTGTTCTATATGTTGCATGTGTTGCAACTAAGACAGTTTGTCCAAGCTGCTCTGTCTGCTGAACAGGCTGGACATAAACTGTCTACGCTGCTCTACACTATTGAGCAGCTTGGGCATTTTTAAAGTGTTCTGTTCTTTGTGAACAGAACCTGTTCTTTGTGAACAGGCTAAACACTTTATGGAATATGTTTCCAAGTCATCATGTATTGTTTTTGACTACAAGATCAGTTTACAAAGTCGAAGACAAAGTGGAAAACAGAACTGCTCAGCCTGCCCACGCTGTTCTGTAACATGAAGACAAAAGGATATTTGAAAAAGGGTGACAGACCTTTTTCTTATATCAAAATAGGCCTTTACAGGGAAGAAAGACGCAAAGTTGACATTCCTAAATTAGTTAAAGGCAATGCAACAGTAGACAAAGTAAAAAGACAAAAGTTCTGCACATGTGAAGACAAGTCTGCTTTTCAGAAAAGTGCAGAAAAGGTTATGTTGTCTTTTCAACAAGACTTTTACTTTTCATTCTGTCCAATGAAGATGTTTCTCTGAGATCCTCTAAGTGAGTATAAAAGGAAGCTTCTAAGGTCAGAAAGAATTGTGAAGAAAGCTAAGTGCTTAAACCAAGAGTGAACGTGCAAGTGTGATCTTCATGCATGCAAGTCTTCTGTAAAACAGCATCTGTGTGTCTAAGCTGTTTTACCTAAGCTGTTCCTTAAGTCTTGTAAACACAGTGAGTGCTTCTTAGTGAGTGTATTCATTGTATACTAGTTCGAGTCTGTCTCAGATAGTAAGCATACTGTTGTATCTGTCATCTCAGCTTGAACTATTCCGCATTCAAGCTTGGCTTGAACTATTCCGCATTCAAGCCTGTTTGTAATTAACAAATTGTTGATAATACATACAAACATTGAGAAAAGAGTGTGTAGTTTTTAAATTGCTGTATTCACCCCCCCTCTACAGCTTATAACTATATACTTTGGGAACCTCTCGGGACCTACAGTTTTATTATACTGCCCAATTGGCGATCCATTACTTGATCATGGCCTATGACCGGTATACCTTACTTGATACCGTTCATCACATATATTCACTTTCATGCTATATTTGGAGACTGTTCAATTCATGTTTTACATGATCACATTTGATTACCCTGTTGTGAGCTATGCTCATTATTATTGGTCTCACTAGACGTCCAGATTATTATTATATACAACGCCTTACTTTGTGTTTGTGCGTATAAATTCCTATACAACATGAGCTCGTGGGTAGGTGGCCGGACATGGAAGCCGGTTGGAGTTTCACAGCTGGACATGGATTCACAAATGTTGGCAACGGCGGGTCAGCCGGTCATGTACCGCAACCTATGCAAATTAATGGGCTATGCCCACATTAGTTTATGTTACAAAGACTAATCGATTTCAATCTTTTCAACCCGTGATCAAGATCCAAAAGACAAGCGAAAATCGGTAACCTTTAACACCTTTGTTTTACGAATAATAAACAAAATTCTTACGTAGACTAATATATATATATATATATATATATATATATATATATATATATATATATATATATATATATATATATATATATATATATATATATATATATATATATATATATATATATATATATATATATAAGGCAGAAATTAAAGCAAAGTAAAGAGAGAGCAACACCGGTATTTACGTGGAAACCCAAAACGGGAGAAAACCACGGGCGGAGGAGACCACCGAGAGAAATCCACTATCAACAATGATGATTACAATGCTTGAGATGAAATGAAAAATTAACCTAAAAAGGTTACACTTCATACGTATGTTTGGAGAAAAGCTAATGTAAGGGTTTTTGTGAATTTCTGCGCACGCCTCCCGAAGGACCAAAAAGAAGCAGTTGTGTCTCCTTTTTTTTGTTTCTGCGCCAAACCCCCTGGGAATTCAATCCAGCTAAAACGTGGGCCCAAAAAAGAAAAGTAAATAAATCAAGTTTTGACTAACTTGATTTAATTCTTTGTTGAAGCATGTACAAGTGCGTGATGCACAGATTCCTTCACTACACAAAGTATAAGTGAACAATGCAGAATTTTTGGAGGCAATAAATTACAATCTCCACCTTTGACTCCACAAAATTCATTACACCCACATCTTCATGAATCAACATCCTCTTGATTCTGAATAATTGCAAGCAGACCTTCTTAAAAAAGAAATAAGCTTCATAACTCATAAAAAAAACAATCATCATCAATTCATCATCAACAATAGCAACATATTGATTTCTCCAAACAATTCCATCAATAAGTACTAGTCTTCCTCGCCGAGACCCTCTCCAACGGTCTCATGATGCCAGGATGCCCGACCAAGTTTGAAAAATAAATCAACTTAGCTCGAAGGTAGGACTGTTAGTCATCATATCTGCAGGATTTTCATGAGTAGAACTTTCACTACAATTGAAGTCTCCCTTAGCAATGACCTCGTCGCACAAAGTGATAACGTACATCAATAATGTTTAAGTGCGCGCCGTGTGGGGAGAAAAGAAAAAGCCCGAACATAAGAACTGGACACTCGCGCGCTCATCAATGGGTGTAAGATTCGCCGTGATCAATATCGGCAATCAGAGTACATTGCATAAATAACAGCCGATAAGTTGGCAAGAGCGTCGCTGTTGAAGACAAGTATAATATCGCACTGGTAGAGGGAGCCAGAGTGATAACATGTCCTTACCTCTTTACATCGCAGGCGCACTGTTACAAAATATGATCGGTGAAGGGCCTGTGACAGCTAATCCAATCCATATCGTGAAAAGAACCAATTTGATCCTTTGCCAAGAAAATGGCACTTTGATTGTCACAACATATAGAATCCACAATCTGATCATCACCAAGGTCATTGAATAAGCCTTTAAGCCATATCACCTCTTTGAAACCTTCGGTAATAGCCATGTACTCCGCCTCGGTTGTAGATAGAGCAACCGTAGGTTGCAAAACAGCCTTCCAACTAATTGCACATGAACCCATGGTGAATACATAACCAGTAAGAGAACGACGACCATCCAAGTCACCCCCATAATCGGAATCCACATAACCTTTCACACCATCTCTCGTAGTCCCGAAATGCAAACTCATATCTCTAGTTACCGACAAATACCGAAATATCCACTGCACGGCCTTCCAATGTTCTTTCCCCGGATTTGCCATATAGCGACTTACCATGCTAACAGCATAGGACAAGTCTGGTCTTGTACAAATCATAGCATACATAAGTGACCCAACAGCACTAGAGTAAGGAACTCGAGACATGTATGCCTTTTCCGCATCAGTAACAGGGCATAAAGCAGCTGATAATTTGAAATGAGCGGCTAATGGAGTACTTACCGATTTGGCACCATTCATTTTGAATCTTTTCAACACCTTATCAATGTAGCTACTTTGACTAAGTGTTAATGTACCCTTCTTCCGGTCTCTTATGATCTCCATACCAAGGATTTTTCTAGCATTACCCAAATCCTTCATTTCAAACTCTTCATTCAACTGATCTTTAACTCTTTGAATGTCTTTCTTGCTCTTCGCGGCTATTAGCATATCATCCACATAAATCAATAAATAGACAAAAGAACCATCTTCATATCTCCTCCTGTAGACACAACTATCATGTAAACATCGCAAGAAACCATGTGAGATCATAAAACTATCAAATCTTTTGTACCATTGTCGTGGAGACTGCTTCAATCCATATAAAGACTTCTATAATCTGCATACCATGCTTTCTTTACCAACACTTACGAAACCTTCGAGTTGTCCATGAATATGTCCTCCCTTAACTCACCATGTAAAAATGCAGTTTTAACATCTAACTGCTCAAGCTCTAAATCATGCAAAGCAACAATACCCAATAATGCACGTATAGAAGTATGCTTAACAACAGTTGAGAAAATTCCGTAAAATCAATACCTGGAATCTGACTGAATCCCTTTGCCACTAGTCGTGCTTTATATCTTGGAGCTTCAACTTCAGGTATCCCTTCCTTCTTCTTATAGATCCACTTACATTTAATGGCTTTCTTCCCTTTAGGAAGAGGAACAAGCTCCCATGTACCATTCTTGTGTAGAGACTCCATTTCATCATGCATCGCCACTATCCACTTTTCTGCATCTTTGGAACCAATTGCTTCCACATAAGTAGATGGTTCCTCAACTATATGAATCTCGAAAGCCACACTGAATGCACATGCTACTACTTCTGCTTCATCATATCTTCTCGGACGAGTAATTTGCCTTCGACATCGGTCCCTAGCAATGCAAGGTTGTAAATTAGATGATGGTTGATTAGAAGCACCATCATCATCATTACTAGGAGCCGAAAATACAGGAGGCTGTGAAGTAGTAGTCATAGATGTCACTGTGGGACTACAAGGTAGCTCCACCTCAACTCTAGACCTGTCAGAAGAAATAGAAACATCTCTTTTTGGTTGCTCAGAATCAGAAGGCTTGCATAACATTGTCTCTTCATCAAAAGTCACATCTCTACTGATAATGGTCTTTCGAAGCTCTTGACACCATAATCTGAAACCTTTTACCCCAGACTTGAACCCAAGAAATACACACTTCACTGCTCTTGGTTCTAACTTTCCATTATCAACTTTGGCATATGCGGGACACCCAAAAATCTTCAAGTCAGAATAATTAGCCGGTTTGCCCGACCACATCTCAATAGGAGTTTTCTTGTCAATGGCATATGAAGGACAACGATTAATAATATAACAAGTTGTCGATGCGGCTTCGGCCCAAAACGACTTTGCCAACCCAAAATTTGACAACATACATCGAACCTTTTCCATAATCGTCCGATTCATTCGTTCTGCCACGCCGTTTTGTTGGGGAGTGTGAACAACCGTGTGGTGTCTAGTAATGCCTTGAGAAGTACAAAAAACATTAAACTCCTCCGAACAAAATTCCAAACCATTGTCGGTTCGGAGATACTTGACTTGCTTGCCGGTTTGCTTCTCTATCATTGTCTTCCAATCTCGAAAAGTAGCAAACACATCACTTTTATGTTTCAAGAAAAATGCCCAAACCTTACGAGAGTAATCATCAATAACAGTCAACATGTAAACCGCACCGCCATGTGACTGAACTTTTGCCGGTCCCCAAAGATCAGAATGCACATACTCGAGAATCGCCTTGGTAGTATGAGTCGAAGTAGAAAATGAGACTCTCTTCTGCTTCCCAAATACACAATGCTCTCAGAATGGAAGCTTTTCAGTCACTTGACCACATAAGAGATTTCTCCCACTCAACTCCCTCAAACCGGCCTCACTAATGTGACCGAGCCTCATGTGCCATAACTTTGTCTTTTGTGTAGCAGACAAAGAAGAAGAAACAACTTCAGAATCACCCATGATGGTATTACCGTCCAACACATACAAATCGGCACTCTTTCGATTACCCTTCATATAGACAAGCGATCCTCTTACTACTTTGATAACTCCACCTTCACCAACGAACTTGTAGCCTTTTATATCAAGAGCACTAAGTGAAATCAAGTGAAATCAGATTTCTTTTAAGATCAGGTACATGTTTCACATTACCCAATGTTCAGATTATCCTGTCGTACATTCTAATTCGAATATTACCTTGACCCACAACCTTGCATAATGCACCATTCCCAGCACGAACTGACCCCGAGAAACTCTCATAAGTGGAAAACCAGTCACGATTAGGACACATGTGAAAGTACATCCCGAATCAAGAATCCACTCGAGCGATGCCGACGAAGCATCGTCCATAACAACTATCAATTCACCGTGTCGTCTTCCGCTACATCCACTTGTGCTTGATTAGAAGACCCTTTTCCCTTGTCTTTATTCTTATTCTGAAGTTTGTAACACTCATCAATTACATGTCCCTTCCTCTTACAAAAATTGCAAAACTTTTTCTTGACATTTGACTTTAACCGTGATCTCCCCGAGCTCTTGAAATCTTTCTCTGGTTGTCTTCCTCTCATAATAAGACTTTCAGTCTTAGAACCAGTCACAATCTGATTCATTTTCTCCTTTGAGTTCAACGAACAATAAACTTCCTCCAACAATAAAGTATCTCGGCTATAAATGATGGTATCCATAAAATTGGCAAAAGATGGTGGCAGTGATCACAAAAGAATTAAACCCAAATTTTCCTCATCATACCACACATCCAAGATCTTCAAATCACAAACGATCTCTTTAAACTTCGAAATATGTTCGGTAATAGAGTCACCTTCATGTAGCCGATGAGTATACAACCTTTGCTTCATGTGCAATTTGTGTGGGTAAACTTTTGGTCATCAACAACTGTTCCAACTTTAACCATATTGCAGCCGCAGTTTTCTCCTCACAAACATCCTGTAAAATATCATTCAACAAATGTAGTCGAATTTGTGACAAAGCCTTTAAATCATTATAATCCTTTTTTTCATCGGACCATGACTCAGGCATATTGGCACGTCCCTCTATACACCAATGTAAATCCATTTGAATCAACACATCTCTCATTTTAACCTTCCACAACGGAAATCTAGTGTTCCGATCACGGAGCGGTAAATCATACTTTAACATTGCTATAGTCGTACAAACCAATTAATAATCTGAAAATAAATTATTCGCAATCAACTCGACGCTCTGATACCACTTGTTACAAAAATTAATCGATCACAATCTTCTCAACCCGTAATCAAGATCCAAAAGACAAACGAAAATCGATAACCTTTAACACCTTCGTTATACGAATAATAAACAGGATTCTTACGTAGACTAAATTATATATATATATATATATATATATATATATATATATATATATATAAGGCAGAAATTAAAGCAAAGTAAAGAGAGAGAGCAACACCAGTATTTACGTGGAAACCCAAAACGGGAGAAAACCACGGGCGGAGGAGACCACCGAGAGAAATCCACTATCAACAATGATGATTACAATGCTTGAGATGAAATGAAAAATTAACCTAAAAAGGTTACACTTCATACGTATGTTTGGAGAAAAGCTAATGTAAGGGTTTTTGTGAATTTCTGCGCACGCCTCCCGAAGGACCAAAAAGAAGCAGTTGTGTCTCCTTTTTTTTGTTTCTGCGCCAAACCCCCTGGGAATTCAATCCAGCTAAAACGTGGGCCCAAAAAAGAAAAGTAAATAAATCAAGTTTTGACTAACTTGATTTAATTCTTTGTTGAAGCATGTACAAGTGCGTGATGCACAGATTCCTTCACTACACAAAGTATAAGTGAACAATGCAGAATTTTTGGAGGCAATAAATTACAGTTTATTAAAAAGATATTGCACTTGTCATTTTATAATCATTTTAACTTTAATACATGTTGTACGTTTTGCACTCCATATCAATCTAGTAACTCACTTAGCAAATTTTATTTGTTAATCCCTCACTTTTATATATCTTAGGTGGCGTTAGTAATGACAAGATGATTGCTGACTTCGGTCCTAATGGTTAGTTAAGTCGGCTTGAAGTCAAGACCTTTTAGTAAAAGCTTAATGCTTAATAATGAGAAAATTTTGGGTAGTTTATCTACCATCATGTTTTGACCTGTATCTATATACATAGACATTTGATTATTCTTCGGGTTGATGATAGAGATTGCAACTAATTAGAAGTATCTTGCATATGTACTCTATTGTTCCAAATTTCCATTATAACCTAACAGAGATATTGACTCTGTGCGAACGGGTCATGCTCGATTTTCTTTAAAACCATGTTAGTTATAATCAATTTATTGTAACCCCATTAATGAATATATTAAGTTGAGATGGGTGTTTCAATTTGGTATCAGGGTCGATGTTCATTGCATGAGTATAGTCGACGATACTCTACTATGAGCTCGGT
The DNA here is from genome assembly GCA_020465985.1 of Centrapalus pauciflorus. Taxonomy (NCBI): domain Eukaryota; kingdom Viridiplantae; phylum Streptophyta; class Magnoliopsida; order Asterales; family Asteraceae; genus Centrapalus; species Centrapalus pauciflorus. The sequence goes on along the minus strand of JAANYP010003945.1, from coordinate 121,821 downwards.
TTCAGATGCTTGTATTGACTGCCTAGGCAACACTATTATAACATAAGTTAAGTTATGATTTGGCCTAGGACGGGTACGAGTTAGGATGATACTATTATCAACCGTATACTTAATACGTGTATATACGCTTAATGCCATACAGCTTGATGGCTGGACATATTGAACTAAATTCCAATATGGAGATTGACGTTAATTATGAAAAGAGGCATACATCAAAAAAATGCCTAATAAAGGTTCTACTACTGTCTCGTGATACTGATCCTCATGTAAGAATCGTGAATAACTTGCATATTAAAGGTTATAACCACCGATAATAGTGGTGTGTTTCAAAACCATGTTGGATGCTATTAATTAGCAATGAATTTCTATGAAATCCTTGATGGAATTATATGATGGTAAATGAATCCATCTATGAATGTTTGGAAAACGAAAAATTATAATATATACCTCAAATTAATTCAAAATTATTTTTCGAGAATATTATGTCCATAATAATCTTAGTCTATAACTCAGGATGAAAGGATAATGAATGCTACCATGTAGCAATTGTCCTTGTAATACTTCACAAAATCATAACCCTTTGTGGGTAATAGGCGATCGGTGAATTGTTCTCCCCGTAACTTTTCTTAAAATCTATAATAAAAGGGTTGGTAATAACTATTATGAACTCAATGAATGAAATAATGATAATAAATCTGGGTAATTCCTTCTTGTAGCAAAGGCCGCTAAGTGCCTAATAGTTAGAAGGATAATATATTGAAGTAAATGATGAATTTCAAATATGTGTGTGTGTGTGTGTGTGTGTGTGTGTGTGTGTGTGTGTGTGTGTGTGTGTGTGCATCTTTAAAAAAGACCAAACTAGGCCATAAGACCTAAAAGTTAATATACATGGAAAATATAACGAAAATGTGAAGAAAAAAAAAAATAATTATAAAGAAGGGTAGAATGCATACTCATGATTATGATATTAAAAGAGAAGTCTCTGGTTGGGAAAAGTTGTGAACTTACACTTTGTATGCTAATTATACAAGTAATGAAATATCCCAAGATCTAAATTATCCACAAATGATATATTTTTATATTAAGATAGAAGTTACATACATATATGAGAAGTATGGAAGATCTTGAACCCTCAAATTAAATTATAATTACTCTATTAATAATCCAAGTTAGGACTCAAGTAGAGTTCTACTAATGTTGATAGCATTTTATATAATAGAAGTATTTAAGAGCTTATGTAAGGATCTACTATTTATTAATAATTCAACGAATCCCAAGTTATGTATCGTACAGTTGATTATAGATTGTGAGATAAAGGGATTCATTATACCGAGTTCCTCCTTTTGGGTACTCTGGTTGGTTCTAATTGATAAATAGAAGGACTTCACCTGTAAGGTGCATAAATTACCGTGAAAAGAACTGGGTTACAGTCCAAAATAAATATTCGCTGTCTTATAGTAATGATCAGTCGATCAAGGGCAAGATACTTCATATTTCTCAGGCATTCATCTGTGAATTGAATATTATCAACTAAAAGATCCGTGAGGAGGTGTACCAAAGACCTCATTTCATACTTGATATGGTCATCATGAAGTTGGTTACGCCGTTTGGACTCACGAATGCACTAGTTGCATATATGGATCTAATAATCCCATTATGCCGACATATGTTGGATAAATCAGTTATCGTTTATCGATAATATTCTAATTTATTCAGAATTAGAATTTGAATATAATATACATCCTTGTGTGATGTTGAAAAATTCTTCGCAAGAGAAGTTTATGTAAAACTTTCTAAATGCAATTTCTAGATATAAATTTCAAATTAAACTTTATAAGCTTAAAGGCAAACATGTATGTGTGTGTGTATGTGTGTGTGTGTGTGTGTATATATATATATATATATATATATATATATATATATATATATATATATATATATATATATATATATATATATATATATATATATATATATATATATATATATATATGCTAGTAGTGTACCCACGCAAAGCGGCGGCGTCAAATATTTTACATTTAGGTGACATTTTTTTCATGGAATGGAATTCAAAGGAAATAGAATTTGAATTTTGGTTATTAATATATTTGGTGGTGAGAATTAAAATAGTTTTAGTATTGGTTAATAGTGTAGGATGAAATCTAATTCATGTATGAGTTGGAATCTAATTCATGTATGAGAAGAAAAAGAATGTCAAATTCATATAAACAAATAATATAATTATGAATTTAACTCTTCGTTTTTGTTATTAAAAGTTTAAACAAGTTAAATTTATATATAAATTCAATTGCATTTCATTTCGCAAATCAAACGTAACCTTAGTATCATGTTCATTCTTTACATAGAGGGAGAAGAAGGTAGTTAGCGTCAACACACTTGAGTTTGCAACATATATTTAAAGTGGCATTATACTTTGTAACAGAGGAGATATTTTATGCAACATCCTCGTAGATCGACCTGAAACAAAATCACGTTCCACAAATTTCACCAACAATGAACATATACTTTTTTCCTCGGTCCTATTCGGGACCGGTACCGGTTCGGTTCCGGTATTTGGTCCACATATAACACCCCTACTTATGGTAATTACTTGATCTTGCATTTGGACAACTTTGATATGATATTATTTTCATACCATTTCTTTCACTTCCCAATAAGACATCTTAACTTGTGATATGAAGAACGATGTTGAATCTGCAACTGAAAACCCCTCTCTACTCGCACCCCATCTCTGATACAGAACATAAATAACACTATTAACTCGTCTTGCCACAGATTTCACATCCAAATGTTCATCTATTAAAACATGTTTTTTACAAGAAAATAAGCTAAATTTAGTATTAAAAAATTGTCTACTTTCCTGGATAATGGTTGCATAAAAAAGATTATCGGACCAGCTAAACTTTTTGCTAATGTATACAATTAGAAAATAAATAATCAAATATCAGATAACTAAAAAATTGGTGTTATCTATAATTTATAGATTCCGCAAATAGAGTTGAGCATAAAAACTGATTATTATTACTTTCATTCAACAAATCATGTCCAAAACACTACAACAAGGACATCCAAACACCCACATGTGAGTGAACACTAAAAAAGCTATGTCTGCCATTCAAATACAATAATTAAACTGCTATTGTACATGGTTATTACTCATTAAATGGAAGCAAGAAATGTTCCAAGAAACATACATACAACAAAAAATAAGAATGAAATTCTATTATGAACTAATCATACTCTACCAAAAACAGTTATTCTTGATCAATAGCTTGATGAAAGTTTAATAAAACGAATCTTTAGGTTACGACAACTTCCTGAAAACCAAACTTACAATCTGCAACAGTATACTTCCTTTTTGTCTACAAACCCAGACAGTTCTACAAATGCAAATCACTAACAACATTAGGTTTTAGAGTGCATCACAAAAGCTTAAAGATTGTAGTACACTTTTCACGAATACAATATTTGTAATTACTTAAATTCATGTCTGAACATGTGACTATTCTTTCAGAACCTTGAGTTCTACTTCTTCCTAATTCTTGGCCACGTATGTAGTACAATAATATTACCTATGTAATGACTCTTATTGAAATCAAAACTATTATCAAGCTCACAATCAGGTAAGCACAAAGATTTGACCAAATTTTGATGCTATAGTAAGAGCATAGTTGAATACAGTCATCAAGTAATAAATCATTTCAGGGAATTTTTTTAATCACCTTTGCAACCCCATGAAGTCCATATACAAGTCGACCGTGCACAAGTTTAAAGTCAGTCAAACAACACACAGAAATTAGGTGCAGGCCAAAAGCCAACTCTAGAAGTTTAAAGAAACAGTAAAACAGAGACCAATTCAAGTCTCTGAGGTTAAATTTCAAAATTCTATTTACACCTTTAAAATGCAAGAATCAATAATAGAACATAAATTAAATGCATGAATGATATGGTTATAAGAGTTAAATTACATAAATGAAGTTTTTAGCTCCTTTAAATAAAAAAATTGCTAATAATACAAATATACATTGGTTTTACTTTTTTAACTACTTAACCCCAACAACATTCAGATATAACCCAAATAAAATCTTCAAGTTTCTGGTTTTTACAAACGATATGTCCAGAATAGCATTCGACTTTGCTGAAATGGCATATTAAGACGACAAACTTTCAAATTGAGTCATTTTTCAATGAAACTTACACAACACCATGTAGAGCAATGATTCCCCAAGGTAAAAAATTTGGGCCTGAGAAATTTCTGTCAGAAATTTTCAAGATAAAAAAATGATGGATAGCCTAGTACATTAATCAGGTAAATAGAACAATTTATGGTTTGTAAGGCACCTTTAATATGGTACTTTCCAATATGAATTATTTGAACTAAACATCTGGGATTTTCGTAGATGAGAGTTTAGAAAAATGCAGGGTAGTGCTTACTTCTTCTATAAGCAAACTTACAGTTTCTTTGCCTTAAAATCCCAAACAAATCAGGGTTGTCTTGCCAAAGAAATGACGATAAATCTTTCTCAAACTTTGCTTTACAATTTAAGAATGCTTTCTATTGTTCTTGGAGTTCAATAAAAGCTGTTTATAGATGAAAGACCGAAATAAAGTAATGTAGCTCCAAAACACACCCAAAACTAAAGACCGTATAACAAGAACAAGGTAAACTCTGCTTACCTCATCTACTTTTGGTTACATAACAGAGAAACATACCTTGCCATGACTGAAAGAGATAATGTCAAGCCAACACACTATCTAACCAGCTATAACAAGAACAAGGTAAACTCTGCAAATACAATGATCAAAAGCTCCAAAAAATTAAACACAATCAAGTCTTCTTGCAAATTAACCACAAACTGGCTGACCATGACTGAAAATATTATTCTATTTTGTTTAAGTAGCTATATTTGTCCTTCTGTCTCATCTTTTAATTTATGCATTATGTGGATATACTCTTTTTTGAAACTTCTCTCATCTCAAAAATGTAATTTAAAATAAGAATTTTTAAAGTTTTAGCTTTTTTATTGGCCTAATTTATTTCTATTGTTATTAATTGATGAAAGAGGCAGTAAACCAAATTTAGAAAATACACATTAGCTTCTACAAAAAGGAAGTCAGCTAGAGAAAATGGAATTTTAGGTTTCATAGAGATAACAAGGATACCTTCGAGATGTAGAAGCTAAGAAGGTCGTCTTAGTAATCTTTATTCTCCGCTCGATGTAGGATTGTCTGGTTACCAATATGGAATGTGTTGACCTCATATAAAAAATGAGATAAAAAGAGACCGTATGATAATTTTAATTAAAAACACAAAGATGTAAGCACAACCCGAAAATGGAGGCAATTATTGGAGAAAGAAATTTCCTTAGATACACACTCAAAGGCCTTTCTATAATTAAATAAAACTTTTAACAAGCATGTATGTTGCCATAGAAATCCACATAATAAAAGCAATATTGAATAAGAAGTTATGCAATTTTAGCATAAATATGATCAACTTTTGAATTTTGACCTTGACTCTGTATACACCTTGAAACTCTTGATTCCACCAATTATTGAAATGAACTGAGTACTAATTAAAATTACACAACTTGCAAGCATTAAAAATAAGATAATGCAACAAAAGAAGGATAAATATCAATGTCAACCTGCGGAATCCAAAAACTTATTCATCCAACCTGCGAAATCCAAAAAACTTGATCAATTACCGGATATTTTAGAAAACTCATTATTAATTACCCTGTTCACAAGTCTTCCCAATGTGTTTCTCCACTAAATAAGCAAATCTCAGTTTCATATTACCTCTGCTGCAACATTGAAATAAAAATGTTACACAAGCATAAATCTAGCAACTTATGAGTGACAAAAAAAAAGGAAAGCAACATCAAAGTTTATTGATTCTGGTAAACAATGTATGTACCCCATAACTGTAATTAGTAAATGTAAATCACTTGATGAGTTACTTTTAGAGAGAACCACTTTGCTAGGTCCTCCAGTGAGATGTGGCTGTGAAAGTGGTGGTGACATGGTAACTATAATTGCCCTTATTCTTGCTCTCCACAGCCCTCACGGTCTACGACAGCTTTGCCTTCACCCTGTGTCCCTATAACCTGTTACAAAGGTATACTAATATTCGCTCAAACGGATTCCGGGGTAATGAACGACACCTTTGCTTATGAAAACAGTAACGAAACATAGTAACTAAACACAGTTTGATTGTCAAAGTTAACACTAGGTGCAGAGAAGTATGCATATTTTTGCTAGAAAACACGAAATCCTAGCTTCCCGTGTACATTTTAGTCATATACAGATAGGAAAAATATATATAGCTTACTTAAATCCAAGCTTCCCGTGTACAAGCTCAAGCTGTTGATTTCGAGTCAGTTGATGAGCTCTCGTCCGGATCATTGAACCGCAACTCGCTTAGACAGAACATCTCCGAGTCCTTAGTTTTTTACTGTGAATTATTTGTTCATAAATTTGAATCTGAAATCTGGTGGAGGGAAGAGAGGTAAACGGAATGTTAATTTAGCGGATGTCATTTTTGTCTAGGGTTTATTAGGATGAATGGGGAAGGTATTGGAGAAAGAACAGTCGGCTTGGGAGAAGGAACAGTCGGTTTGGGAGAAGAGATCGCCGTCTTGGAGAAACAAGAAACGGCTGCAAGCCTGCAAAGCACGTCTCAGAGATGCGTGCACAGTGCTCAATTCAGTATTTTAAAAGTTGCAGATTTTAGTATATTTGAATCTTGTATGCAATACAGGTTGTACATAATGCATTAAAGACTTGTAAGTCTTAATTTTCAAGAATGTGCATTAACTTGTTGTACTTTGTGCTTTGTATCTTATAAAAAGGTAAATGTTTTATTAGTAGTATAGATATAGATATAGATATATATAACCTGGCATAATTACTAAAATTAATGTCAGATATTTTAAATACAATCAATCTGCTAAAAGTTAAACCTAAATTTAAATAGATCCAATTTTTGGCCATATCATCTACGAGGAGGGAGTACCTTCATATCCCTTTAAAAATGGAGGCTATTTGTTCATGATAGTTGCTGTAAATGCAACTGAAATTAGACATTTCGGAGATTGGCCGAAGAGTCTATTCTGCACTTAAGCCTGAGTGTCCAATTAGTTGAGCTTATATTCTTCTGGGTAATTCTCAAGCATTGAAATTTTTTAAGGATCGCCTATAGGTCCTTAAGCCTGGCGGTCCGTAATATACTACTGAAGGAAACTTGTAATATTAAGTATGCTTATCATCTGAGAAATATTAAAAGGTGTTACTCAAAAACCGATAATCAAATATTAATTAAATAATGACAATATTGTCGTTAATAATAAGTTGAACCTATTCATATGATTTAAATAAGTAATTAATTACACGGAATACCAATAAGTATTATATACTTGACCCTATGATGAACCTATGATGATAAAAGGTTCAATGAAAAAGGAATAAATAAAGTGTGATTCGTTATGAAAGTTACTGAATTGTTATTTAAGAACAAGAGTATCACGTCTGATTGTTTCCCAACTGAAGGGATATTTTAATCAGCGAGGAAATACAATTTTAATATGAAAACAATCCTTGCAATGAACTGAATATTGTTATGGATTTGAAATCTCATGCATAAGAAATAAGTATGTAAGAAGTGAATCTTCAAACAAATTTGATATAGCAGATCGTTATCGAAATAGCGATAGTGACTATGTCATTAATATGCTATTGGAACTTATTTTGGTTGATGAAATAATAAAGTCTAAGGGTATAAAATGTAAATAGGTCAAAGTTGTAATTAGAATATAAATAGTATTTTGACTTTGTAAAATTTAGATCTGACAATTTCATTGTATTTTTGCACGGAAATCTTGGAGAGAAATTTAGGGCTACAGTACACGTTTCTCATCAATTACCTCTCTGTAATCTTTTGACCTTAATCAAATCATTCGGTTAGTATTTCTGATCTTGTTCTTTATTGTTTGTACTTGATTATTGATTAAAATATTATGAATAATGATTGGTATCAGAGCCTCAGGGATGATTTTTGATTGAAAAAGAGTTGAAAAACCGTTATTGCTCTTATTTTTTTCAAAATATTGAAAAATCAACTAGGGTTTTGATTCTGTTGATTGTTGTTCTTGATTCTTGGATCGAAGGAAGGTGATTGGAAATCGATTGCATTGATCATAAACTTCATCTGAAATTCCAAACACACAAAAAGATTCTTTGATTTTTCAGAAAAATCGAAAATACATTTGTTCTTCACTGCTCCATTGAAAAACAAAGGTTTTAATCTGGTTTTAAACTAAGTTTCTTCAGAAAAAGTGTTTGAAATAAAAAACCTCACCTTCGATATCAAATTGGGATCAATTAATGTGACACCCTTGCCACATTAACCACCAATTACCATTCACCCAGGATTAATCACCAACAAACACATAGCATAATGATCTGATAGCTTAATAATAGCGCGGAAGCATTTAAGTACATAAATTTAAAGTATTACAACTGAATCTAACACCCTACGGTGCTACAAGGTTACATGTCTAAGTCTACATACTCAAACATTTTACATTATCCCAAATTTATTACAACAATAATTCCATAATCCAAATACCAAAGAAATCGGTAGAAATCTTCAATCACTTCAATAGATTTCCTAGCTAGATGGTCCTGCAGCGGATTTCCCTTTTCCTGTAAAAATATAACAACTGAAAGGGTAAGCTAAAGCTTAGTGAATACCAGATGATTTTCACACATTCTACAAATCTTTATGATGCCCCCAGAGTATCCGCGGTAACACATACCGTATACTCCACACGTATCCCAGATACGCAAACCTGAGCCGCAGCTCCTTCGAGCTGACACTCGGCATAAGAACAACCAACCATCTGAGGCAGACATTACATCGGGGATGACCTACTGTCTATCCTGACCACAGAGGTGTCAAACTCTTGGTCATATAGCACAGTAACATCAGAGTACAGATGCGACCACGCAGGTCCATCGAAAGGATGCACAACAAATGAACGGACATGCAACAAATATGAATGTGCATCAACATAAACGCATGTTAGTAGAATGCCAAACGAACATGAAACAACAGGCCTCAGCAGGCAATGCAAACATAAAGCAGATGCAGACATGTTAAAAATCAAAGGTACTCACAGTGGGTGCGTTAATATCTTTAATCAAATTTTATTTCTCCTCGGGATTTCAACCGGATCAACCAAGTACCCCACTGTGGGTTAAACAACACCACAAGGGACCTGTAAGTCATTTGTAAAAACACATCATGTTAATATCTTGTTTCTTTCCATAAAACTTAATTTTATAAGTTTTTACCATTTTTGATCCCAAATTCGGATCCATGCCCGAATTCGGACCACACCCGAATTCGGACCCACAATTCGGTTCTTATATGAACCCTAATTCGGTCCCAACATAGGCCCTATTTCGTTCATATACTAAGTTTGAACCATATCTGATTTCGGTCCACAACCGGATTCGGACCCCTATCCGAAATACAACACTTATAGTGTTTTACCATTTTGATTATCACATTTCGGACCACATGCTAACTTCGGACCACATCCGAATTCGGTCTCCAACCGAATTCGGACCCCGTCCTAAATTCAAACACTTAGATTATTTTTGCCATATAAATTTTCCAGAAATTCGGACCTCATCCTAAGTTCGAAGGTATCCGAATTCGGATCAGATCCGAGTTCATCATGGATCCGAATTCGGACCATCTGATGTTCAAACTTGTGCAGTTTTATTATTTCCAGATTTAATCCAAGTCCTTTTTGGTACTAATTCAGTACATGAAATAAATTATACCGACTAAAATACACTTAATTTCAACCACTTTAACACTAACATTAACACTATTACATATCAAATAAAACCCATTTTGCTCATTTTGTTCCATCCGTAGAACACACACACTATAACACACACACAATCTCCAAAATCAGACTTATAGTGCAAATCAGAAGCTGAAATTTGATATATATCAACCTTAACACTCGATTTTAATGATTCCATAACAATATCATACATGCATCAACATTTAATCCCCAAATCTATGAATTCGGATTTTAACAAAACCGAACCAATAATGCTTCTAAATTCGAATTTTAAAGGATTTTTACCTCAAATCTTCGATTGCAGTAGTAATAGTTCCTTGAATGCAACCTCTTTTCAAATTTGCAGACTTCGAATCCAAGTTTTAATGATCTTGAGTATTTTAGAGAGAGAGAGAGCCGAGAGAATTCTTGTGAATTCAAATGGTGAAATGAAGATGAAAGACACCAAAGAGTCTTTTAATCTAAAGTTTCGGCTATTGACACTTTTAGCCCCTCAACTTATCCGGTTCCATTAAATACTGATTTCATCATTACTTTTAACATCACTAACTTATAAAAATTATCATACTAAACCAAAATAATTTGACATTCTTAATATTCCTTAATTTCTTAAAATAACAACCAACTTTAAATAACTGAACACATAATCATTTTCATAGTCCAACTTAATTATGCAAATTACAAATTTTAAACTTAATAAACTTCAAATACAATAATTTAAATCCGAGGATGTTACAGCATGGGCTCCACCACGCTCAAACTTCGTCCTCGAAGTTACTCGGATTCGAACAGTTTCGGATATTTCTTCAACATCTCAGATTTAGGCTCCCACGTATGATTTGTTCCTTTATGATGCTTCCAACGTACAAGCACCATCTCTATCTCTTTACTTCTTAATTTCTTCACCTTCGTGTCTAACACACACTCCGGTTCTTCAACATACCGGAGCCTTTCATCGATTTGCAATTCAGTGTGATCTGCCCAATCTTCGTTTTCGGCAGTGAATGACTTCCTAAGGTTCCCCACATGGAACACCGGGTGTATGCCCGACATTTCTTCCGGCAACTCTAAACGATATGACTGGTTTCCAACTTTTTCTATTATCTTAAATGGCCCAACAAATCTTGGAGCCAACTTTCCTCTTTTTACAAAACGTGTAACACCTCTCATAGGTGACACCTTCAAATATACCCAATCATTTACCTCAAAGCTGATTGGTTTGTGCCTTCTGTCGTAATAACTTTTCTGGCGATCCTGGGCCGCCTTCATATTCTGTCTCACCAACTGAATCTTCTCATTTGTTTCCTGCAATAATGCCGGCCCAGCAATCGGCGTTTCTCCGGTTTCCCTCCAACATGTAGGAGTCCTACATCTTCTCCCATACAATGCCTCAAACGGTGCTTTCTTGATCGTCGCGTGGTAACTGTTGTTATATGAAAACTCGATCAGTGGCAAATGATCGTCCCAATTGCCACCGAGGTCTAACACACACGACCGCATCATATCTTCGAGTGTTAGGATGGTCCTTTCACTTTGACCATCGGTTTGCGGACGGTAAGCCGTACTCATTGCAATCCTCGTCCCTAACCCTTCTTGTAATGCCGACCAGAAGTTGGAAGTAAATCGGCTGTCTCGATCTGATACTATGGACTTAGGCACTCCATGCCTAGAAACAATCTCGTCCATATAAATTTTAGCCAACTTTTCTAAGTAGTAACTTTCTCTTATCGGTATAAAATGTGCGGACTTAGTCAACCGATCCACTATGACCCAAACTGCATCGTGTTGACGCCTAGTCTTCGGCAACTTCGTGACAAAGTCCATCGTGATATGCTCCCACTTCCATTCCGGGATGGGAAGCGGTTGCAAACTACCGTAAGGCTGCTGGTGTTCGGCTTTCACTAACCGACAGGTTCGGCATCTCTCCACGTACTGTCCAATATCTTTCTTTAATCCGGGCCACCAGAAGTCTGCTTTCACCTCGTTGTACATCTTTGTGCTCCCGGGATGTACAGAAAACTTAGACTGATGGGCTTCTTTTATTATCACATTTCTCATGCCTCCATACTTTGGCACCCAGATTCTCCCATATATACCTTTCAAACCCGATTCACTTGTTTCCATATCCTTAATCTGTGCTCTTATATCTTCAGTACCAACATTCTCGTCTTTCAAGGCTTCCTCTTGAGCGGCCTTGACATCATCAATAATAGTGGATGTTAACATAGTAGATGTCAACATGTAACAGCAATCCTTGGCATATGCTTTGCGACTCAAAGCATCGGCTACCACGTTAGCCTTTCCGGGATGATAAAGGATTTCACAATCGTAATCCTTTATAAGTTCCATCGAACGTCTCTGCCTCATATTGAGCTCCTTCTGACTAAATATGTATTTTAAACTCTTATGGTCAGTGTATAACTGACACTTAGTTCCATACAGATAGTGTCTCCACAGTTTCAGTGCAAAAGTGACTGCAGTCAACTCCAAGTCATGAGTCGAGTAGTTCTTTTCGTGCTGCTTTAATTGTCTCGAAGCATAAGCTATAACTTTTCCACGTTGCATCAATACCGCACCAAGTCCCAACCTCGAAGCATCCGTGTATACCACAAAGTCCTCATTACCCTCTGGTAGGGCAAGTATCGGTGCTTCACTTAACGTCTTTTTCAAAATATCAAACGCCTCCTGCTGCACAGTTTCCCATACAAACGGTGCATTCTTCTTTGTTAACATCGTTAAAGGGACTGCAATCTTTGAAAAGTCCTTAATGAATCTCCTATAATAGCCTGCCAGCCCAAGGAAACTTCTGACTTCCGTAGCTGAGCGAGGCGGCTCCCAATTCCTTACCGCTTCTACCTTAGCCGGATCTACAGAAATTCCGGCCCCCGATATCACATGCCCTAAAAATTGAATCTGTTGCAGCCAAAACTCACATTTTGAGAACTTGGCATACAACCTTTCCTTTCTTAACAATTCCAATAACTCTTTTAGATGATCAGCGTGTTCGGCTTCAGACTTTGAATACACCAAAATGTCATCTATAAAAACAATTACCGACTTGTCCAACATCGGTCTGCAAACTCGGTTCATCAAATCCATAAAGACAGCCGGGGCATTGGTTAACCCGAAAGGCATAACCAAGAACTCGTAATGCCCGTAACGTGTCCTAAAAGCTGTTTTAGGCACATCTTCCTCTCTAACTTTTAACTGATGATATCCCGACCTCAAGTCAATCTTAGAAAACACACAAGCTCCATGTAACTGGTCAAACAAGTCATCTATCCGCGGCAGCGGATACTTGTTCTTGATTGTCAATTTATTCAGCTCCCGGTAATCGATGCACATCCTCATGGTGCCATCTTTCTTCTTAACAAATAACACCGGAGCTCCCCACGGCGATGAACTTGGTCGAATAAAGCCCTTGTCCAACAACTCCTGGAGTTGTGTCATCATCTCTTTCATCTCGGTTGGGGCAAGGCGATAAGGAGAACGAGCTACCGGTGCAGCTCCAGGGATCAGATCAATTCTAAATTCCACTTGTCTCTCAGGCGGCACGCCAGACAAGTCTTCCGGAAACACATCCGGGAATTGTGAAACAACAGGCACATCGGCCAACGTCTTCTTCTCAGCCTTGGCATCTATAGCATATGCCAGGTAGGCGTCACATCCCTTTGCAACAAGCTTTCGAGCTTTTGCAACAGTCAACAAACACAGATCCCCACTTCTCCTATCCCCATAAATACAGATTTCACGCCCCTCCGGAGTAGTTATCTTGATCATACGCTTCTTACACACTATATGGGCTTCATTCTCTATCAACCAATCCATCCCGATAATCACATCAAATTCACTAAACTCGATCGGAATCAAGTCCAAATTGAAGACTACATCTTCAATCACTAAGGTGCAGTTTCGGTATACATGATCTACTTTGACTAAGGTGTTGCTAGCAGTTTCAATATCTAGTACAGCAGATAGCTTAGACAAAGGCATGGCAAGTTGTTGTGCAAACATAGTAGATACAAACGATCTATTGGCACCCGAGTCAAATAATACTCTTGCAGGTAAAGAGTTTACAATAAACATACCCGTGACTACCTCCGGGTTTTCCCTAGCCTCTTCTGCAGTAATCTGAAATGCACGAGCCGGTGCCCTTTGCGACTGACCCCGACCTCGGTTAACTGAACCGCCGCTTGAACCTCCTGAAGATCGTGTTGATGTTGGAGCAGCAACTGCTGGAGTATTCTTTCGACAATTCCGACTATAGTGCCCCCATACTCCACACTTATGGCAAGCATCAGATCTCCGTGGGCATTCATTTTGAAAGTGGCCCAACTCTCCGCAGCAGAAACACGCACGCCCGTTGGTGCACTTGCCGAAGTGTTCCAGATGACACTTGTTACAATACTGTGGCTCGGTGTTGATAGAGTATGCACGAGCACGACCGGAAGAACTAGACTGTCGACGGAAGGACTGTTGCGGCGAGTACTGCGATGATCATGAAGAACCAGAATAACCTCCTTCGCGTTGGCGTTTCGGTGGTGAAGGTTGAGTTGGGTTGACTGAAGCAGCAGCGGACCCCATCACGTATCCCGACATACCCAAGATCTGTTCCACATTCCTGGCGGCTTCCAGTAAACCAACAAATGTGGGGTAGCGTACGTTGCTCATCACCCTTCGAATCTCCAAATCAAGACCAGCCTCAAACCTGGTCACTTTCCTTTCCTCGGTATCCACTTGATGAGGCGCGAACAAACTCAGCCTCGTAAACTCTACGGCATACTGGGATACAGACTTAGTCCCCTGAATCAGCGTCATAAACTTAGCCTCCAATCTTCGGCGCTCATCGGCCGGGCAATACTGCTGAGTGAAGATATCAGTAAACTCAGCCCATGTCATAACAGATACTCTTTCCAAGGTTAACGCATTCACCATCGAGTTCCACCACATTATTGCGTCTTTGGTGAACATGGCAGTAGCGAATCGGACCATATCCTTCTCAGCACAATCGCTGATTCGGAATGTCCGTTCAGTGGCTGTTATCCATTCCAGAGCGGCAACAGCATCACCCAGTCCATTGAACTCAACCGCTCCGTTTCCCTTGAAATTCTTGAAACGACAACCCCTGGGCTTATTAGATGACCCAGTGTTGTCATCTTGCTCGTCATTGTTTCCTCCCTCCTTTTCCTTATTCTTCCTTTTGTCTTCCCTTCGCTTAGCTTCGGCCTCATCTCGAGCCCGAAATTGATCTTGTATCATCTCTCTTTGCTCAGCCATCATGGCTAGCATCATTTCTCTCGTCTCTTCAGGTGTCATTCCTCCTCCAGACATCATCTGAAATATGAAACATATAACTTATTTAGTAACATGTCATTTATTTATAGACACCACCCAATTGTCCCGTATGATAGTCAATATTCTTACGATTACTAGATCGTAACCTATCTTAGTTCAGATCATTACTTAGAATCACTACATGTCAACACTTAATGTTTGAGACCAAGACCTCACGGACACTTGAATCTCAAACTACTGCTCTGATACCATACGCTGTGACACCCTTGCCACATTAACCACCAATTACCATTCACCCAGGATTAATCACCAACAAACACATAGCATAATGATCTGATAGCTTAATAATAGCGCGGAAGCATTTAAGTACATAAATTTAAAGTATTACAACTGAATCTAACACCCTACGGTGCTACAAGGTTACATGTCTAAGTCTACATACTCAAACATTTTACATTATCCCAAATTTATTACAACAATAATTCCATAATCCAAATACCAAAGAAATCGGTAGAAATCTTCAATCACTTCAATAGATTTCCTAGCTAGATGGTCCTGCAGCGGATTTCCCTTTTCCTGTAAAAATATAACAACTGAAAGGGTAAGCTAAAGCTTAGTGAATACCAGATGATTTTCACACATTCTACAAATCTTTATGATGCCCCCAGAGTATCCGCGGTAACACATACCGTATACTCCACACGTATCCCAGATACGCAAACCTGAGCCGCAGCTCCTTCGAGCTGACACTCGGCATAAGAATAACCAACCATCTGAGGCAGACATTACATCGGGGATGACCTACTGTCTATCCTGACCACAGAGGTGTCAAACTCTTGGTCATATAGCACAGTAACATCAGAGTACAGATGCGACCACGCAGGTCCATCGAAAGGATGCACAACAATTGAACGGACATGCAACAAATATGAATATGCATCAACATAAACGCATGTTAGTAGAATGCCAAACGAACATGAAACAACAGGGCTCAGCAGGCAATGCAAACATAAAGCAGATGCAGACATGTTAAAAATCAAAGGTACTCACAGTGGGTGCGTTAATATCTTTAATCAAATTTTATTTCTCCTCGAGATTTCAACCGGATCAACCAAGTACCCCACTGTGGGTTAAACAACACCACAAGGGACCTGTAAGTCATTTGTAAAAACACATCATGTTAATATCTTGTTTCTTTCCATAAAACTTAATTTTATAAGTTTTTACCATTTTTGATCCCAAATTCGGATCCATGCCCGAATTCGGACCACACCCGAATTCGGACCCACAATTCGGTTCTTATATGAACCCTAATTCGGTCCCAACATAGGCCCTATTTCGTTCATATACTAAGTTTGAACCATATCTGATTTCGGTCCACAACCGGATTCGGACCCCTATCCGAAATACAACAGTTATAGTGTTTTACCATTTTGATTATCACATTTCGGACCACATGCTAACTTCGGACCACATCCGAATTCGGTCTCCAACCGAATTCGGACCCCGTCCTAAATTCAAACACTTAGATTATTTTTGCCATATAAATTTTCCAGAAATTCGGACCTCATCCTAAGTTCGAAGGTATCCGAATTCGGATCAGATCCGAGTTGATCATGGATCCGAATTCGGACCATCTGATGTTCAAACTTGTGCAGTTTTATTATTTCCAGATTTAATCCAAGTCCTTTTTGGTACTAATTCAGTACATGAAATAAATTATACCGACTAAAATACACTTAATTTCAACCACTTTAACACTAACATTAACACTATTACATATCAAATAAAACCCATTTTGCTCATTTTGTTCCATCCGTAGAACACACACACTATAACACACACACAATCTCCAAAATCAGACTTATAGTGCAAATCAGAAGCTGAAATTTGATATATATCAACCTTAACACTCGATTTTAATGATTCCATAACAATATCATACATGCATCAACATTTAATCCCCAAATCTATGAATTCGGATTTTAACAAAACCGAACCAATAATGCTTCTAAATTCGAATTTTAAAGGATTTTTACCTCAAATCTTCGATTGCAGTAGTAATAGTTCCTTGAATGCAACCTCTTTTCAAATTTGCAGACTTCGAATCCAAGTTTTAATGATCTTGAGTATTTTAGAGAGAGAGAGAGCCGAGAGAATTCTTGTGAATTCAAATGGTGAAATGAAGATGAAAGACACCAAAGAGTCTTTTAATCTAAAGTTTCGGCTATTGACACTTTTAGCCCCTCAACTTATCCGGTTCCATTAAATACTGATTTCATCATTACTTTTAACATCACTAACTTATAAAAATTATCATACTAAACCAAAATAATTTGACATTCTTAATATTCCTTAATTTCTTAAAATAACAACCAACTTTAAATAACTGAACACATAATCATTTTCATAGTCCAACTTAATTATGCAAATTACAAATTTTAAACTTAATAAACTTCAAATACAATAATTTAAATCCGAGGATGTTACAATTAAGGCATTTTTACAAAATTAATTGATATCCATACTTGAAATTCTTGAAAAACTCAAAAAACTCGATTATAACATTGTTCTAGTGTCAATCGAGTTGACAACACTTGTTACTCGAGTTGACAGTACTTGTTATTCGAGTTGAATGACTAGATAATCGAGTTTAACATTAGGTTCAATCAAGTTGAACATTAAGTTCAATCGACTTGAAAACAAGTTTCAGTCGAGTTGACTTAAATCTTCATTCGAGTTGATTTGAGGTGTATTCGAGTTAACTTGAAACTTATTCGAGTTGACTTGAATCTTTATTCAAGTTTACTTGAAGTTTCAGTCGAGTTGACACAAACTCCAATCGAGTTGGAAACAAGTTTCAATCGAGTTTTAGAAAACATGTGTTAATTTTTCAATCTTAATTCGAGCTTACACTTACATTCTTTCGAGTTTATTGATATACCATTCGAGTTTCTTGATAGTTGATTCGAGTTGACTCCCTTTTTATTCGAGTTGACCATTGTGTTTAATCGAGTTGAATCCCATTTGATTCTATTTGCATTATTCTCCTAACTGAGTTGATTTTTTCTATATTCGAGTTGCGTACTTCATTGTTCGAGTTTGTTGCACTCTTTGTTCGAGTTTTGCACATTCATAGTTAGAGTTGACCAGTTCAATATTCGAGTTTTTCATCTTCTTTAATCGAGTTTCAATACATACTCTTTCAAGTTTGATCAACTTTCATTCAGTTGATCAACTTTTCCAATTCAATCAAAATATCTTTCGATCTTGGAAGATTCCTATCAGTCAATCATCATGTCCAAAGACGCACTTGCAATGGGGTCGGAAACAAAACCTCCAATTCTCTACCGGGGAGAATATGTACAATGGAGGGAAAGATTTCTAGAGTTCATCAGTTTGCACGACCTATCAGAAGAAATGTTAAACTCACTAACTGACGGACCAGCTGTATTCCTGGAAACAATTCCAGCTGTACCCAACGGCAACCCTCCAATACCGGAAAGAACTGTTGAGGTAACTAACCTAACAGAATCACAAAAGCAGAGATAATTAGGCTACGAAGTTTGTAGGAATGTTTCAATCTATGAACATTAATACTCGTTCAAATATGTAGCCTCTAACTTTTATCCAATAGTAGATTTTAATAATGGCATAACTGTGTAAAAAACCTTCAACTTGTCGGGTTTTTGTGATTAAAATCCCAAACTATTTTTCGTTGTATAGAAAACCCCGAATTAACTAAATATCGGTAAATCAAGGCTTTATCAATGGTTAACCGGTTGAAACCGGTTATTAATCCTACGTGGACCGATAAATAACCTACGTGGATAAATTTTAATTGTTGGAACCGGTTGACAAATATTACACATCATTTAAACACTCGTTGATGATATAATCCCGTTTAAAAATTACAATTAAAACTTATCAACGGGGGTTTAAATGATGTGTAATACTTGGCAATCGGTTTCAACAATTCAAACTTATTACACGTAGGTTCTTTACCGGTCCATGTAAGATTAATAATCAGTTTCAACGGGTTACTCATTGATAAAACCTTGAAATGACCATTCACATGGATGACCATTCACATAAATATTGCATTGAGCATTCACATAATTTTTAAGGACCCAGAAAATGTGAATCTATGTGAAATTCATATATCATGCGTATTAAGCCTGAGTGTCCAATTAGTTGAGCTTATATTCTTCTGGGTAATTCTCAAGCATTGAAATTTTTTAAGGATCGCCTATAGGTCCTTAAGCCTGGCGGTTCCGTAATATACTACTGAAGGAAACTTGTAATATTAAGTATGCTTATCATCTGAGAAATATTAAAAGGTGTTACTCAAAAACCGATAATCAAATATTAATTAAATAATGACAATATTGTCGTTAATAATAAGTTGAACCTATTCATATGATTTAAATAAGTAATTAATTACACGGAATACCAATAAGTATTATATACTTGACCCTATGATGAACCTATGATGATAAAAGGTTCAATGAAAAAGGAATAAATAAAGTGTGATTCGTTATGAAAGTTACTGAATTGTTATTTAAGAACAAGAGTATCACGTCTGATTGTTTCCCAACTGAAGGGATATTTTAATCAGCGAGGAAATACAATTTTAATATGAAAACAATCCTTGCAATGAACTGAATATTGTTATGGATTTGAAATCTCATGCATAAGAAATAAGTATGTAAGAAGTGAATCTTCAAACAAATTTGATATAGCAGATCGTTATCGAAATAGCGATAGTGACTATGTCATTAATATGCTATTGGAACTTATTTTGGTTGATGAAATAATAAAGTCTAAGGGTATAAAATGTAAATAGGTCAAAGTTGTAATTAGAATATAAATAGTATTTTGACGTTGTAAAATTTAGATCTGACAATTTCATTGTATTTTTGCACGGAAATCTTGGAGAGAAATTTAGGGCTACAGTACACGTTTCTCATCAATTACCTCTCTGTAATCTTTTGACCTTATGATGATAAAATGTTCAATGAAAAAGGAATAAATAAAGTGTGATTCGTTATGAAAGTTACTGAATTGTTATTTAAGAACAAGAGTATCACGTCTGATTGTTTCCCAACTGAAGGGATATTTTAATCAGCGAGGAAATACAATTTTAATATGAAAACAATCCTTGCAATGAACTGAATATTGTTATGGATTTGAAATCTCATGCATAAGAAATAAGTATGTATGAAGTGAATCTTCAAACAAATTTGATATAGCAGATCGTTATCGAAATAGCGATAGTGACTATGTCATTAATATGCTATTGGAACTTATTTTGGTTGATGAAATAATAAAGTCTAAGGGTATAAAATGTAAATAGGTCAAAGTTGTAATTAGAATATAAATAGTATTTTGACTTTGTAAAATTTAGATCTGACAATTTCATTGTATTTTTGCACGGAAATCTTGGAGAGAAATTTAGGGCTACAGTACACGTTTCTCATCAATTACCTCTCTGTAATCTTTTGACCTTAATCAAATCATTCGGTTAGTATTTTTGATCTTGTTCTTTATTGTTTGTACTTGATTATTGATTAAAATATTATGAATAATGATTGGTATCAGAGCCTCAGGGATGATTTTTGATTGAAAAAGAGTTGAAAAACCGTTATTGCTCTTATTTTTTTCAAAATATTGAAAAATCAACTAGGGTTTTGATTCTGTTGATTGTTGTTCTTGATTCTTGGATCGAAGGAAGGTGATTGGAAATCGATTGCATTGATCATAAACTTCATCTGAAATTCCAAACACACAAAAAGATTCTTTGATTTTTCAGAAAAATCGAAAATACATTTGTTCTTCACTGTTCCATTGAAAAACAAAGGTTTTAATCTGGTTTTAAACTAAGTTTCTTCAGAAAAAGTGTTTGAAATAAAAAACCTCACCTTCGATATCAAATTGGGATCAATTAAGGCATTTTTACAAAATTAATTGATATCCATACTTGAAATTCTTGAAAAACTCAAAAAACTCGATTATAACATTGTTCTAGTGTCAATTGAGTTGACAACACTTGTTACTCGAGTTGACAGTACTTGTTATTCGAGTTGAATGACTAGATAATCGAGTTTAACATTAGGTTCAATCAAGTTGAACATTAAGTTCAATCGACTTGAAAACAAGTTTCAGTCGAGTTGACTTAAATCTTCATTCGAGTTGATTTGAGGTGTATTCGAGTTAACTTGAAACTTATTCGAGTTGACTTGAATCTTTATTCAAGTTTACTTGAAGTTTCAGTCGAGTTGACACAAACTCCAATCGAGTTGGAAACAAGTTTCAATCGAGTTTTAGAAAACAAGTGTTAATTTTTCAATGTTAATTCGAGCTTACACTTACATTCTTTCGAGTTTATTGATATACCATTCGAGTTTCTTGATAGTTGATTCGAGTTGACTCCCTTTTTATTCGAGTTGACCATTGTGTTTAATCGAGTTGAATCCCATTTGATTCGATTTGCATTATTCTCCTAACTGAGTTGATTTTTTCTATATTCGAGTTGCGTACTTCATTGTTCGAGTTTGTTGCACTCTTTGTTCGAGTTTTGCACATTCATAGTTAGAGTTGACCAGTTCAATATTCGAGTTTTTCATCTTCTTTAATCGGGTTTCAATACATACTCTTTCAAGTTTGATCAACTTTCATTCAGTTGATCAACTTTTCCAATTCAATCAAAATATCTTTCGATCTTGGAAGATTCCTATCAGTCAATCATCATGTCCAAAGACGCACTTGCAATGGGGTCGGAAACAAAACCTCCAATTCTCTACCGGGGAGAATATGTACAATGGAGGGAAAGATTTCTAGAGTTCATCAGTTTGCACGACCTTTCAGAAGAAATGTTAAACTCACTAACTGACGGACCAGCTGTATTCCTGGAAACAATTCCAGCTGTACCCAACGGCAACCCTCCAATACCGGAAAGAACTGTTGAGGTAACTAACCTAACAGAATCACAAAAGCAGAGAAAATTGGGGGACAAGAAGCAAGAAAGTTCTTGCCAAATGACATCTACACCTGTCTGACAAACACTAAAACAGCCAAATCCATCTGGGATGAGGTGTGTAAGTTAATGAGAGGATCAGACAGGGCAGCTACAAACAGAGCACAGAACAGTTTAATGACATTCGAGAATTTCAGAGCAAGTGAGGGGGAATTGCTAGAAAACAGGTACTTGAGGTTTGTCAGCTTATTAAGTGAGATGAAGAGGAACGGTGTCACTAAGTCCATCTTAGACATCAACGTGAAATTTCTGAACTTACTTAACCCAGAATGGGAAAAGTACGCAATGATCATTCAACAGATGAAATACATTGAGGACATGGATTTCCATATGGTCTTTGAAAACCTTAACAACTATCAGGAAGTTGTTTTAAGGAAAATGTCTGGAAAGAAGAAAGCAGAAAAAGATACCGTTGACCCTTTAGCATTATTAGCAGATAAGAAATACAAGTATAAGCTGAAGAAGGAAAAACGGGTAGTCATAAGCAGCATTTAATCTGAATCAGACTCATCAGATTCCTCAGCTGATTCTGAAATAGAGGAAATGAAGAAGCAAATGGCCTTACTCACTAAGGAATTTCAGAAGAAGTTTTACCGAAAACCCACCAATAACAAGATGAGATATTAGACTGGCTCACGAAAGTTTGATAAGAAGGAGAAATATGACAAGTCAGGTGAAAGCAGTGGAAAGAAAGCCGATAAATATGACAAATCTGAAAAGTCAGCTAAGAAAGATACAGAGCAAAAATGCTACAACTGTGGCAAGCCAGGACACTATGCCCGAGAATGCAGAATGCCTGTAGTCATAATCTCAGAATACTACACAAGAAAGGCACTCCTAGCAAAAGAAAAAGAAGCTGGCAAATCTCTAATGGCTGAAGATGATCATTGGCTGCAACTATCTGAGTATGAAGACATCTTAGATGAAGATGCACATATCTGCTTAAGTTAGAGGTTTTTAATGAATCAGAACTGAGTGAGTCAGCAATGGTTGCAGAAGATGAAGTATGGGTAGGGTTGACAGATGAGGAGAATGAAGAAAAGGAAGAGTCTGATGAGGAACTGACTGAAGAAATAGCAATAATGGCAACAGGAGATGCTAGCTGCAGCAAAGAAAGAGAAAGTGATGAATCAGATTCAAACAAATCAGAGAGCTCAGAGACACCTGAGGTACAATCTAACTCTGAATCTGAAAATGAAGATTCCTGTTTGCTTGAACAAAAACTAACGCAAATGGCTTTCATGCTAAAGAAATTTGAAAAATCTTTAAAAGCCAAAAAGAAAAATGCTCATTCCTTGGAAAACAAGCTAAATCAAGAACATGCGTTAGTGTTGGATTTTTCCAAGGATAAGACATTAGCACTATGAGCTGTATCAGATTTACAAGATAAAACAAATGATCTTCAATGTAAAATCCAAGAACTACATAACAATATATCTGACTTAAAAGAAAAACTGAATTTGGCTGAATTAGAGGCTTCAAGTTATTCTGTAAAATATCATGCCATTTTGAAGAAAGAACAAAACTTTACGAGAAAATAAAAAAATTGGAAGATGAGTTTATCAAAAGAGGTCAAACAGATCAAACAATATATTTAAATCAACCTAAAGATACCGAATTTTATAATTCTAAATCTGGTATACGTTGGAATAATCCTAAATATCTGACAAATGTTATTTCAAATTCACCTACCTTATATGATGTCAGATACATGAATTTAAGATTACAAAGACATTTATGAAAGCATCAGATGAAATGGAATCAAGTGAAGATTCAAAAAGACTAAGATCTGATAAAATGCAAAATTCTGTTGATTATAACAGGATCAATGAATCTAATCAAAATTCTTGCATTAAAGAGGAGTATATTCAGACATATTTTGACAAGGATTTATCTGAAATACTCATTCTCAACAGCTATATTTACCAGCTTCAATTCTTGAAAAGATGAACTCTGATCTTAAATTGAAAATCAAAACTTTTGAGACAGAAAATCAAAATCTTAAGGCTGAACTTAAATCTTTGGAACAAAAGTTGCAACAACAGCCTGAAAACAAATCAAAATCAGATCAACCACCTTCTATTCAACTTGATTCTATTAATTCTGAACAAGATTTTGATCTGTACATGAACTCGGACTTTAACTCATTGGAAGAAATGTTTGTTAAAATAGATGAGTTTGTAAAACCATTACATGACAAACAACTTGATAAACCTAAAGAATCTGTTAGAATTCTGCAAAGAATATCTACAGAATTAAAGGAATCATCAGAACATTCACCAAGTTTACGACTAAAAGAAGGAGAAAACAAAAGTTACTTTTGTGACTCCTACTTATGAAAAAGGTGAATCATCTTCCACAAAGACTCTATTGCACTCAAGGTCCAAAATTCAAAAGGTAAGAGACCTTTACAGAAGAAACAAGTTTCTAAAATCACTAATTCTCGTGTTTCTTGTATGTCAGATAATATTGTGAAAGGTTCTCGGAAGCAAGAATGGAGAAAGAAGCAGAAAGAAAAGAAAAACAAGAGTATAAAATAAGAGTGGAGAGTGAAGGAAACTATTGTTACAGATAGGATTAGACAATTTGAAAAATCTGTCTGTAATAATAAATTTATTGATAAATCTTGTATTAAATACTCTCGGACTGCTTTAATTGCTTTAAATTCTACCTCTTGTAAATCAATGCATGCGAAATCTGATAAGTTTGTATGGCTACCAAAGAAAAAGGATCCATCTTTTAAACAGAAAAAGGTTCCAAAGCAGCACCTTTCAAAATCAGTTCCACATCGAACTGTACAAAAATGGATACCGAAAAGAACTGTTAAAAAAGTGGGTACCTAAAATAAAATAAATATCTGATGAGAAAAAGAATATCAAACCACATAATTTACCAAATTCAAAAGTACCCAACTATAAGTGGGTACCTCACGTTTTATTTCGTCTTATAGATAAATCATGTGTGGTACCTTGACTCTGGCTACTCAAAGCACATGACCGGACAGAAAGAAACCCTCACTAACTTTGTTGTAAGTTCTGTGGGACGGTCCGATTTGGGAATGATCAATTCTGTCCGATCAAAGGATATGGGAGTCTTGCGTACGATAAGATAACAATTCAGAAAGTCTTCTACGTTGATGGTCTTGGTCACAACTTTGTTCAGGATTGGAAATCTCTACGACAAAGGATTAGAGGTCAACTTCAAAGCAAATCGGTGCAGCGTAAGATCTGGAGAAGGAAAATAAATCCTTGCAGGGAACATGAAAACTAATCTGTACTCAATAGACCTAGCCTCAATCAATCTGAAGAAGGATGTGTGCTTAATGTCAAAAGAAACATCTAAAATTTCTTGGCTATGGCATCGTCGTCTTTCTCGTCTGAATTTCAAAGAATTAACCAACCTTGCAAAAGGTGGGTTAGTTAAAGGGCTACCAACTTTCAGGTTTCAAAAAGAGTAGTTGTGCACAGCTTGTGAAAAAGGAAAGATGGTTAGAGCATCTCACAAGTCCAAAACTGAACACTCATCAATCAGAGCATTGGAACTGCTACATATGGACTTGTGTGCACCAATGAGAGTACAAAGTATAAACAAGAAATGATATGTGTTGGTAATAGTCGATGACTACTCCATATACACATGGGTATTCTTCCTGCGTTCCAAATCTGATGTTACCGAGATAATAATAGACTTCATCCGTAAAATTCAAGTCAATTTGCAGCTCTCAGTTCAAACCATCAGATCGGATAATGGACAGAATTTAAGAACAAATCTCTCGAGTCGTTTCTGAATTCTATGGGAATAACACATCATTTCTCAGCAGCTCGTACTCCACAATAAAATGGTGTCGTTGAATGAAGAAATCGGACACTAGTGGAATCTGCAAGAACGATGCTGGCATATTCCAATCTTTCGTTATTCCTTTGGACTGAAGCTGTAGTAACAGCTTGTTTCACGCAGAACAAATCAATAATCAACAAAAGCTTCGGAAAGACTCCGTACGAATTAATAAACAAACGTGTATCTAATGTCAAGTTTTTCCATGTCTTTGGATGCAGGTGCTTCATATTAAATGACAAAGACAATCTGGGAAAATTTAGTCAAAAAGCTGATGAAGGCATCTTCATTGGTTATTCGAAGGAGTTTGTAGCTTTCCGAGTCTACAATAAGCGGACCAAGATAGTCAATGAAAGCGTGAATGTAAAATTTGATGAAGGAGTTGTAATGGCTTCTGAACATACCAGTTCAGGACCCGATCATAACAAGCAGACTTCTATGAAGTCAACTGAACAGAGTGCAGATAATTCTGATTTAAATAAACTGTTCGAGAATTTCTATGAAGACTACTTTGAAAAGCACAAAACAAATGTTTCAAATTTGGTGCCTGACAGAATTACTGAAGATCCATTCGTAGTCTCAGACTATTCTCATCAACCCATTTCAGAAGAAACTAGAGAGGTTTCAATGACAGACGTGCGCTTACCTGCTGATAGTGTACAACCCATTCAACCTCCAGTATCTTTTGAAACCCCCTTACCATCTGAAAACTCGAAAACCCCTATCTCAGATAATATACCATCAACATCAGAAGCAAACCCCCGAATTCCCTATTTAGACTTAAACCCCAATCAAGACCAAATTCAACCTTATCACATACCTTTGAGTGGACAAGAAATCACCCAACTGAAAATATCATAGGTGATCCTTCTGCATCAGTCCAAACCAGAAGAGCAACCATAAACGAGTGTTTATTTTCAAACTACCTGAGCAAAATTGAGCCAAGGAATGTTAAAGAAGCTCTTCTAGATGCTGATTGGATTGTGGCAATGCAAGAAGAGCTGAACCAGTTTGAAAGGTTGAAGGTCTGGAGATTGGTGGAGCGACCAAAAGATAAATCAATCATTGGCACGAAGTGGATTTTCAAGAATAAGAAGGATAAACAGGGTGTCATCATTCGTAACAAGGCTCGCCTCATCGCCAAAGGATACAGTCAACAAGAAGGGATTGATTACGATAAAACTTTCGCTCCAGTTGCCAGAATAGAAGCAATTAGGATGTTTTTGGCGTTTGCTGCTCAAAAAAAACTTTACAGTTTCCCAAATGGATGTAAAAACTGCGTTTTTAAACGGGGAACTAATAGATGAAGTGTATACATATCAGCCCGAAGGGTTTACTGATCCTTCGAAGCCTGATCATGTATATATTTTAGATAAATCCCTTTATGGCCTTAAACAAGCACCTCGAGCTTGGTATGATGCATATTCAACATACTTGTTGAAATGTGGATTCAACAAAGGTGCAGTGGATACTACCCTGTTTATAAAACGTCAGGGGCCAGAAATTATAGTAATTCAAATATATGTAGATGATATAATATTTGGGTCTACAAATCCAGAATTTTGCAAGAAATTCGCTTTCTTAATGTCCCAGAAATTTGAAATGAGCATGATGGAGGAAATTAAAATTTTTTCTTAGGTTTACAAGTAAAATAACTGATTGATGGAATTTTCATCAATCAGTCCAAATATATTCAGGACATGTTAAAGAAATTTAACATGGTCAATAGTACTCCTATGAAAACTCCCATGGCTCCGGATTCAAAATCCAAACTCGATGAGACCATATCAGGGAAACCTGTAGATTTAACACATTATCGAGAATTATTGGGTCATTAATGTATTTAACTGCAAGTAGACCTGATATTATGTTTGCTACATGTGTTTGTGCTAGATATCAGGCTAATCCAAAAGAATCACATTTGGCTGCTGCCAAAAGAATATTAAGATATCTAAAGGGAACACCAAACCTTGGTTTGTGGTATCCCCGGGAATCATCATTCAATTTAACTGCCTTTTCTGATGTTGATCATGCAAGTGATAAAACGGACAGAAAAAGCACATCAGGAGCAGTTCAATTTTTAGGTGACAACCCCGTCTGCTAGTCATCCAAGAAACAACATGTGTTTTACTGTCTACAGCCGAAGCACAATATGTTGTTGTATCATCGTGCTGTTCTCAAGTGTTGTAGATGAAGAGCCAACTAAGAGACTACGGGTTTACACCACAGAAGATTCCAATATATTGTGATTATCAAAGTGCAATAGCCATAGCATCTAATCCAGTGCAACACTCTAAAACCAAACACATCGACATCCGGTATCATTTTATTAAGGATCATGTAGAAAATGGTAATATAGAGTTATATTTTGTTCCTAGTGAATATCAATTAGCTGACTTGTTTACCAAAGCATTAGATGAAAAACGGTTTAATTTTTTGGTATACAAGTTGGGTATGTTGAATCGTTAGATTTAAACATTCAGTAGTTACACATTATAATTTTAAATTTACATTTTTTATTTTGATTTACATTTGATGTTAAATCCATGTGTTTTAAACTTGAAATTTTTCAAAGTTTAACAAATCAGGATTGTCATGTGCAGGGGGAGTAGAAAGATAATTTATCTGATTTTGTGAAA
This sequence comes from Centrapalus pauciflorus, assembly GCA_020465985.1. Classification (NCBI taxonomy): domain Eukaryota; kingdom Viridiplantae; phylum Streptophyta; class Magnoliopsida; order Asterales; family Asteraceae; genus Centrapalus; species Centrapalus pauciflorus. The sequence continues at coordinate 93,112 of JAANYP010003945.1, read as the reverse complement.
TCTGATAAATTTTTATCTGATTTTTGTAGGGGGAGCAAACATTTAAACTGATAAATACATCTGAGGGGGAGCTCAATTACAAACATCAAGGGGGAGCAATATGTTTTTGTTATTAGATTTTTTTTAGATAAATTTTTTTTTGGTGTGTTAATCATTTTTTATTTTCATTTTTTTTTGTTGTTAAAATTTTTTTTGGTTTTGTTGTTTTGTTAATTTTTTTTGTTGTTTTTGTTGGAGTTAAATTTTTTTTGTAGTGGTTGTCAATTTTTTTTAGTTAGTTTATTTTTTTGTGAAATGGGCTTACAAACAAAAACCAAATGTTTATTTGTGGATAAATGGGTCGGGTTGAATTGAAATTTGAATTTGAAAATTTCAACTATAAAGTTGAATTTCAAAATTCAAATGTACTTTTTCGAAATCCTTCATCACTGTTCACCGACTCTCTCTATTCTCAATTCCTTCATCACGAAGTAACATCAAGCAATAAAAAAAAATCAGATTTTTCAACATTTGTGTTGCTAATTGTAAGTTCATTTCTTAGTTTTGTGTATTGATTTTCAGTTTATATGTTCAATCTTTAGCTTCAGTATGTGTCTAGTGCGATATATGTGTCTGTTCGTATGAACATGTGTGTGTTCATAGGTTTTAATAATTTGTTGTTCAAAATCTGAAATTAAATGTGTGTTTGCCTGCGGATTAACATCTTGAACTTGAATCTCAAATTTCAAGTTTCAATTTCAAACACACAAACAGAAAATTGAAAGTTTTGGTTAAAACCTTTCGAGTTCATAAAACACTGAAAATTGGATTTTTTGCAAAGAAATTGTTGTTTCTGATCAATGTTCAGTAAACAAAAGTTATTTGAAATCAATTTGGGTTTAATTATCTGGTAAGCAAGCTGGGCATGTTAAACAAAAGTGACTAAGTGTCCAAAATGTTCCAAGTTATATTATATGTCTCACACTGCTCAAGTTTCTCAGAACAGCTTAGACAGAACAGGTTATGCATGTTCTATACTTAGCCATTTTCTGCAAAACTTGAACAGCTTGAGCATATAACAGGTTTGACAATAACAGCTTTTATGTCTAACCTGGTCTGATGATCAAACCTCCACCCTGCTCACTCTCTCAATTTATCATACAAGACATTGTCTTGTAACCTGATCAGCTATTGAACACAACCTGTTCTTACATAGCTGAATAGGTTGAAGGAACAGCTTGAAGAGTGAACAACCTGTGATGAGGCTGCTCATGACAGGTTTGACCAACAGCTTAGACCATGAGTTTTAATTACCTTTCTTCACAATTAAGTTACTTAATTTTTGTTTTTATTTAACTTAATTACTGTGGATAATGTGTGTTTACGTGTGTTAGTGATTAAAAAGGGCTCAAGTGGTCTGACAACCGTTCTGACATGGACAACCGTTTCGTTTTTCGTTAACGAACATTTCAAATCAACCGCCCAAACGTTTCTCTCTCATACCCATTCACATTCAAATCCTATAAATACCCCCTATTGTTTCATCTTCGTCTTCCTCACTACTTCCATAACTTCCAAAGAACCCTAACACTCGACTAAGTGTCGTGTGCTACTACTTTCACTACTTCCCAAATGGCTCACCGAAACAACCCCTTCTACCAGTATTTGTTGGTGCTGATGTTCAAAAACATTCATCTGTCACCACAATGCTAACCCTGAAACCTACCAACTACCTTGCAAACCTAACTATCCCCAAAACTATGTGGGGAAAGGCTACGAAGAAATGGTGGAATTTCTGAAAATTCACCCCCTGAACTATGCGATGACTGCCACTCCTAGTGTCTTGTACCAGGAAATGGTGTATGAGTTCTGGTACACCTGTGCCTACAACCCAGATACCAAAGTCATAAGGGGAACAATACTCAATGGGACTCAGACCATTGAGATCACCACTCGTCTGATCAGGAAAGTTCTTCGTCTCCCTGTGGCTGAAACCTATGATCAGCTACAGCTTGAAGATGAACAGATGAGAAATCTGCTACACTTCTGTGGTGTAGCAGAACCAAAAGTTGGAGCTACTCTGTTTAGGAAGGATTTGTCTCCAACCTACAGTTTCCTATTTGCCTCTGTGGTGATGTGCTTCAGCAGTAAGGTTGGTTCCTTTGACCAACTAAGCCGTGATGAGATTCCTATAGTCCTGCAGCTTGTGGATGGGACTACAATCAACATGGCCAGATGGATTTTCATGAATTTGAGGAATCTGGTACAGCAGGAGACACGTCCAGCTGCTGTTCGTTATCCCAGGTTTTTGAGCCTCATCTTCAAGCACATCTGTGGTGAGCAACTATATAACTCTCAGCCTTTACTTCGTACTGCTGCCTTTCCGGTCATAGGAAATAGAGTTTTCTACACTTTAGATCTCCTAAATGAGCCTCCTCTATCTACTCCAATGAGGAGGTTGCTAGGAATGGTGGAAAGACCCTCTGATGTGAGGGTGGATCCAGAAGCTGCTCCCAAAGGAAAATCCAAATCCAGGGTCAAGTTTGTTAAGAGGACCCTGGAAATGACTGAAGCTGGACCTGTCCGCATGAAGGCCAAAACAGCTAAGTCTCAGTCTGCACCATCAGCCTCTGTGGCTGAGGGGGAGCAGGCTTCTCACCCTGGTTCATTTGTTGAGCCTGAAGCCTCTGTGGCTGGTGCCTCTGTGGCACCTGAGACTATGGAACAGGCCAACCCACCTTATTCTGACCCAGTCTCAAAACCAGTCCAATCAGATCCCTCATCTCCTCTCCACAACATCCATCATCCACCTCCTCTCTCAAATCATACCAACACAAATCCATTGCCAAAAAGAAACCATCAGCCAAAACAGCCCAAACCAGCCCATCTGTTCCCTCTCAACAGGGTTCAGTTGAAAAAGAAAGCACACCCTGCTGCCTCTCCTATTTTGGGAGAAGGTTTAGCACATTTGGAGAAGGCTTCACTCCAAAAAGAGTCCACCCAGAGTCAGCCTAGGCCCTCTGGTTCCTCCCAACATGAACCAGTTGTACAGATAGAGACTACCACATCCACTATTCCAACCTCCCAACAGGCTGAGAATATTGAAAGACAGGAGTTCACTCCAATCCATACTGAGTCCACACAGTCTCCACCCTATACTTCTTCACACCCTGAGTCTGCACGAGGTGCCAAACCTGCTGGATTAGATCAGCCTTCAACTTTCGCTCCTCATGATACAGCTGTTGTACACCCAACAGTTGTTGAAGGACCAACAACCCAAGCTGATGAACCTCAGGGAACATACCATCCCTCTGGTGAGGCTACTCCTCATATGCAAACTCCATCAGCAGGTTTCACCACTGCTGATGTTGAAATGCACATCCCATCTCCCCATGATGAGGTACCTTTAAACCAAGGTGTTGCAGAGGGAACCACCCCTGGACTTAATGAAGGTGCTGCAACACAAGCAGCATCTGAAAGGCTACCATACTCTACCCCTTCTCCTGATGAAGCAGCTACAGCCACTGCTGAGGGACCCCTTGAACCTTCCAACCTGGGCCATATTACTTTTGCCCAGGCTATGGAACTTCTATCCAAAGTCACCCTTCCCTCTCCATCACATCCCCAAACACCTGCTTCATCATCATCATCTCATTCATCCCCATCTACTCAATCCAAACAGTCTGCCCATACTCCCCCATCCCCTAAAGATCTCCCTTTGAAGGATCAGCTTTCCTTGCTTACCAACAAAGAAGGCTCTTTAGAAAATTCCATGTCTTCTCTACCCTCTCTAATTTCAGACTCTGTGTCTGAACAGCTCAAAGGATTCTTTAATATGTTCAAGAATTGCTTTCCATCCACTCCCCAAACTGACCACTCCTCACAGCTGCTTGCACTTACTGCACAACTGCAAAATATCTCCACTTCCCTCTCCTCAATTCTTTCACACCAACAGGACTCCGTGTCCTCTATGACAGCTATATCCCAACAACCGTCCACTCTCCTCACTACTTGCAGTACTACCCTTCCTACCACATTGGCCAGCCTAAACACTCTACTCGTCTCTCTATCAAATTTCGTGTCAGCCAACCTTGCTAATGTCCAGGACTCTCTTGAGTTACATCTTGCACAGCTTCAAAGTCTGCTATTCACAGCTTCTGATAGAGAAAATATTCTTAAGCTGATCTCTATTGCTGATTCCCAATCGTCCTCTCTTCAAACCTGTCTTTCCCAACTTGCAGAGGTGAAGGACACCCTGGCTTTCTTAGTGCATAGCCTAGTTGGTCCTAAACCTGCTGCCAAAACTGCTGCAAAGCCTGCTGAATTTGTTTCTTCAGGCAGACCAGCTGTTGAAGGTGCTGGTCCATCGCCTTCAAAGGGGGAGAAGTTGTATGCCTCGAAGACTAAGTCTAAGGGGGAGAAAACCTCTTATCCTAAGGAGAAATCAACATCTACTGGTCAAACAGCAGGTGTATCTGTAACAGGTACAGGTCCAGTTGAAGGTGCCTCTGATCAAGCTAAAGCTGCTCAGCCTACTCAGGCTGCATTTCCAAACCCTGCACAATCTAAGGGGGAGGAATTCATTCCTAAGGACAGGCCAAGCGGCAGAAGGAGGCATCTAATTCTAGAAGAAGAAGAGGATGAAGAGGACATTCCTGAAGCTGTTACCACTACAACAGCTAAAGGAAAAGAAAAAGCAGTTGTTGACCCTGACCATCAGAAAGCAGCACAGCTGAAGTTTGACAAAGCAAGGGCTAAGGAAATGGGTCTTCCTATGGACAAATATTATGGGTTCGGAGATGAACAGCTCAAAGCCCTGGAAACACTGAGAAAAAAGAGGCCTCTGCCAAAGCTGCCAGATCCTTTGCACTCAAAGAGGCAAGCAAAATCAAAATGCCCTCTTTGGATGTGCAAAGAAAACTGCTGGAAGCTGCTAAAGAACCAGCTGGTGAAAAGGAAGGTGAACAGGAAAAGGGTGCTCTGGTCTTTGTGACCAAGTCTAAGCAAGCATCCTCTGCAAGAGCCAAAATCCATTTTGACAACTTGGCAAGGAAGAAATTCTTTGATGTAGCTGAAAGAAGGCTAGCTAAGGAAGCAATTGTCAAAGCTGTCCCCACATCAAGAAAAGGCAAACATTGGAAACTGCAAATAACCAGAATGGGTGCAACAGGCCCAGAACTGGAGACTTATGACTACAATGATGTTACACAAATGGGGTACAGGGAATGGGTTGAGCTGGCAGTTGCCCTGAGCCAGTCTAAGTCTGAAACGGCTAAGACTATCAGGCCATATGTCAAGAAGCTGATGGAGAGAGTGAAAGACCTTGGCCTGATTTCAGAGGAATAAAGTAAGGGTATCTCAGCGATTACCCCCAAAAATAAGGCCAAGAGGAATAGAAAGGATTCTGAGCTGGAGGAACTTCTGATCTTGATTGAACAAGGTGACTATGCAATAGAGATCAAAGGAGTTGACCATAGCCTGCCCAGAGGAGTAGAGTTTGAAGAAGGCAAAGTGATTGAAGAACCTGAGTTGGGGGCATTTTTTTGTGGATCCCCTGACACAGAAGAAATGCTTTCAAAGAGCATCAGATCTTCACAAAGTAGGTCTCAAACAGCTTGTGGCCTTCATACTTGCAAACTCCTTCAGGCAATCCAGTAAGTGGAGAGCAGCCATCTAGGCTCAGCTCAGAGGCTTCTATGAGAGAGGGGAGCTTCAACATCCCAACTTTATGTTTCTAAGGGTTGAAATTCAAGATCTGGAGGAAACTAGGGATGAGATTGAGAAAATGTTTGAAGGACCGCCACCACTGTCCTGAAGTCCATCTACTGTCTCAGAGGTGAAGAATGGAAGTTGTCCATCTGTTGGACAGGCTTGCCATTATCTGCTCCCAACATTAACAGTCCAAATTGTTGAACTCTCTTGTACATTAGTTGTACTTAGTTGCATTAGTTGTAACTTTTATTTTTTTCTTTACATCAGTTGTAATATACACTAGTATATTAGTTGTACTTTTGTAAAAACATATGTTGTTATGTAATCAAATATCAGTATATATAAACTGATCTTTTACTTTACTTTAATGTTGTAATTTTTTTTTTCAGCAAGATGTGTTGTAAAATGTATAGTGATTATTGATTAAATCAGCTCAGACTGATTATTGAAAACAGGGGGAGATTGTTAGGCACAAAATGGCTTCAGTCAAACCTGCTCTACATCTTAGGGGGAGATTTTTAATCAAACCTGTTTGATGCACTTAAAGGTATAATTTAAGGCCTGTTTATGCCTTATTGAAACCTGAAAGGTGATTTGCAATATCAGCCAAAGCTGTTTACCCTGTTGCATTCGTTACAACATAGGCAGATTGTCCAAGCTGTTCTGTCTGCTGAACAGGCTGGACATAAATTGTCTACGCTGCTCTGTTTTGTTGAGCAGCTTGGACAGATTCTAAGTGTTCTGTTCTTTGTGAACAGAACCTGTTCTTTGTGAACAGGCTAAACACTTTATGGAATATGTTTCCAAGTCCTCATGTATTGTTTTCGGCTACAAGATCAGTTTACAAGTCGAAGACAAAGTGGAAAACAGAAACTGCACAGCCTGCCTACGCTGTTCTGTTACATGAAGACAAACGGAAATATGAAAAGTGTGACAGACCTTTTCTTATATCAAAATGGCCTTAACAAAAGAAGAAAGATGCAAAGTTGACATTCCTCTTTTGGTTAAAGCCTTATGCAACAGTGACAAAAAGAAAAAGACAAAGATTCTGCCACATGAATACAAGTCTGCTTTATCAGCATGTGCAGAAAAGGTGTTTTGTCTTTTTGGAAAGACATCCCACTATCTCATCTGTCCAATGAAGAAGCTTCACTGAGATTCCCAGTGAGAGTATAAAAGGAAGCTTGTAAGAATTGTGAGATATCCAAGAGTGTGAAATCAGATCGTGCATTAAAGTGTGTTTTTCATGCATTCAAGTCTGCTTGAATATAACAGTATGTGTGTCTAAGCTGTTCATACTCAAGATGTCCATCTGTGTCTTGTAAAACCAGCGAGTGCATCTAAGTGAGTGTAGTCATTGTATCTACTCTGAGTGTGTCTTAGATTAGTTGAACAACTGTTGTATCTGTCATCTTAGCTTGAACCTTTCCGCAGTTCAGGCTTGTTTGTAATTAACACTTGTTAATAATCTACACAAATATAGAGAAAAGAGTGTTCGAGTTTTAAATTGTTGTATTCACCCCCCCCCCCCCCCCGCCCCCATCTACAGCTTGGAACAATACTCTAGGGAAACCTTTTGGGACCTACAGTTAGAAGGTACAGAAACATGTGGAGCATGATTGCATCCACTCATCTTCTCTTTTCCTTTCAAACTGTTGGTGCTTATTGAGTTGGAAATAGGAGGTTCTATAGGTGCACTCATGGTTTTGGAGTTACTCTCAGTTTCCTCAATTTTACTGCCTTTATTCGAAACCAAATCTTCTTTAGGTTCAGGCTTGTCCTCAAGGATAGGATCTAGAGTTTTCATTTTCTCATCTAATGGCTCATTTACAAGCCTGTCAGCAACTTCACTCATAGGATGAATGTATTTATTGTTATATGGGGGTGGAGTAGCCTTATAGCCTATACCTTCCTTGGGATTGAGTTGAGATTTTACCCTATCTTTAAATTGGACTTCCATTAGGTATTCTAGCATTTGGTTGGCCAGCTTGAAGCTGCCCAAGTCTATATTTATAGACTCTACTTTCTTGTTAGCTTCTAACACCTTCTGTTCAGCCTCATCTAATTTCTTATTTAGGGTCTCTATTTTCTCATTTAATTCCTTTTTCACCCACTCATGATATGTTCTATCATGTCCCATCTGAATCTCATTATGCTTATAGTCATTGATCTGTTTTTCAAGATCCTCTATTGCCTGCATATACTAATATCTCCTTTCTTCCATCCTAGCTAGAGTTTTGCACATGCTCTCATTATGATCTCTATACTTTTTAACCATATTTTTGCATGTTTGAGAGCAGAGTTTAGCGTTTACCTCAGATGGTAGGTCAGTGGAAGTGACAGTTGTAGTTTCTGCCATAAGAGCTTGATTTTGAAACTCCTCTTCAGTCTGGTCACTCCAGTCAAACACATTGTCTTCTTGAGAGACAAGAGCTTGTGAAGAAGATGTTTGACTGGTTTGCTGGATCATGGTGGCTGCTGACCTTGTGATCTGCATTCTCTAGCAAAATGGCCAAGTTTGTGGCATTTAAAGCACTCAACCTTTGATTTGTCAAATGCTGGCTTGCCTTCTGTTCTGACTTGAAAGTTTGGTCTGCCAGTCGTTTTCAGAATCCTTTTGGCCCTCATAGTCAACATAGCATGTTTCCACTTTAAGTCCATCTCTTCTAAATCATCTGGATGGATTTTTTTTCCAGAACTTCAGCATTAAGAGCAAAAAGTCCATCACTTGAAACAAATGCTTCATAATGAACTTCAGAAGAGTTACCATCAGCACCTGAAAAAGAGTCGCAACAGTATGATTTATTAGTTAATGCTGATGACAGCAGAGTAGTGTTTTGATTGTAAGAAAAAGATTTCTTTTTATTTTCAATTTCAGGTTCAAACACTCTCTGACTGTTGTAAAGGTCATCCAACTCTATTTCATCTAGAGTGTCTTTGGTTCTCAATTGGGCAGCATAGACTGTCCATTCTTCACCAAGAGATCTGAGGAGTTTTCTGTTCACTTCATCTTGATCCAGGTTGACCTTAGCACTCTCCAATTCACCTATCAGCTCATTAAACCTATCAAAAATTTAAGTAAGGTTTTCATTCTTGCCACCAGAAAAGTTTGCATACTGCTGTTTTAAAAGATCTTTTTGGTTCCTTTTAGTGCTAGCATTGCCAGCAAATCTTTTCTCTAAAGCAATCCTAAGAGAATGAGCAATATAGAACTTTTTAAACTGATGTTGATAAGCATTAGGGATGGCTATTTGTAAAAGAGTTAGAGCTTTGACTTCATTCAATCTAGTCTTTCTTTCAATCTCAGTTTTTGGAGGTGTTCTTTTTGGTTTGCCCTCAACATCTAGTTCAGGATCAACTGTAGGAGGATTTTCAACAGCTTCCCATAGGGCATAGTCAATAAATTGAATGTGCTATTGAATCCTGAGTTTCCACATCTCGAACTTAGTGGGTTTGAGCATAGGCACTTTGAGTCCTTGCCCAGATCCACTACTGCTATTTTCAAACTCCATTGCAGAAAAACTAAATTTTAAACGAAGAAAGTTTTTGACTTTGAAAACAAAGAATAACAAATAAAACCTTAGGCTCTGATACCACTTGTCAGGATCAAAATCACCTAAGATTAACTAGTTTTAATAGATCATAGTTTAAACCAATAACCTTGTTTTGAATCAAAGACCAATTAAGAAGTTTGCGGAATAACACTTAAATGTTTTATGAAAACTTTCAGAATAATAAAGAACATATATTCAAATAAACATAACCAATATCAAAACCTTTATATTGCCAAAATCTCTGATTACAATCACCTCTAATCTGTTTTGACTAGACGAAGAACACAGATTGTTCTTAGGGTTTTACAACCTTAGAGGCTTGAGAAACTTATCATGATGCAATTATAAATAATGAAAAACTTAAGCACCATGATTACAAACTTACAATAGAAAGACCTAGTCTATCTATATTTATAGCCTTCTGATTTGTTTCCTTGACGAACTCTGATTTCTCTGGTAGTAGATATGCTTGGAAGCTCTTCAAATCTTGAAATATATATCACTTCCTAAATTTCAGCACTTTCTGTTATTAATCTCTTGAGCAGCTTGAACTTTTGAACTAGCAGCTCGAGTTTGTTGAACTGGCAGCTTGAACTTTGTAATTACATAGAAACACTACTAACAGCTTGAGATATCTAACTAACAGCTTGACATACTTAGATTATTTCCCAACAGTTTGAATGTCTTAAAAGATTGTAAATTAATAAATTTTATAAATTAAATAGTAATCACTAACGATAGTAATAATATAATTATATAAATTTGTAAAAAATAAATAATAATAGAAAAGATATATAATTATACTATATTTACGTTAGTAAGTACATAATTATGGTTTCATTATAATCTGATTGAATATTTTATGTATGTTATTATATTTTATAAAATTTAAAAATCATAACATACATAAAATGTTACAACAATCATATATCAAAAGTTACATTGTTACAACAATCTAGGTGGACTTTGTTCATGCTTCAATGCGAATGGGAAACCAAGGTCTCAAACGAAGATGTAATTCTACGTTTGATATGTAAACATCAAGGAATCTATATTTTAGTAATAAATCTTGTATCCGCGGTATAAAGAATAATAAGACGTAAGAATTTTCGTTTGCAGAGTGCTTAAGATCGTTATCCATGTCACCGCCGGGCTTAATGAAGTAAAAAATCTTCGAGTACGGTCGTTCGTTACGTAACCCAACTGTTGCATAACTTCTCTCTCAAGCATGTCTTTTGTTAGTGTTGGAATATATTTTGTTGATGTAATACAAAGTCTAGGGTTTATTCTGTAATTTGTTCATAGTTGTGAATATTATAAATAGTAGGTTGACTTTGTAATAGAACATGAGAACTGACTATCTGCATTTTTGTATACGCACGGAATTCATAGAATTAGGGCAACAGTGTTAGAAACTTCTCATTCTCCTTTTGTAATCATTTCAGTCATCAATCTAATCATTCGGCTAGTATTACTGTTTCTGTTCTTGATTCATTGTTGTAGTTGTTGATTGTTTGATAGGATTCATAATTCACAACTGGTATCAGAGCATCTAGGGGTGATTTTTGATCTGAAATTGGATATTTTCGAACAGTGTTCTTGACATTTTTTTCGAAAAACTAAAAAATCATCAAGGGTTTTTATCCTGTTGATTATTGATTCGGAAAATTGGATCGAAGGAAAAGGATAGGAAGTCGATTGAATTGAATATAACTTTGTTTTGATTCATCAAACACAGAAAAAGATCTGTTGATTTTTCTGAAATTTTGAAAAACCAAAAGTTCTTCACTGGTTTATTGCAAAAGTCACTTTTAGATCTGTTTTTGGACGATATACTTTCACAAAAAGTGTTTGAAATCAGAATCCCTACCTTCGATATCAATTTGGTTAATAATAGCTGTGTTTTACAAATTAAATTGAGTTTCAGACTTAAAAATATTGAAAATCTAAGAAACTCGAATTATACTAAGTATTTGAGCAATTCGAGTTGACTGACTTTATCAATCGAGTTGGTAACAAGTTTAAATCGAGTTTGACTTTAGTGTCAATCGATTTGAACTTGTTGTTCAATCGAGTTGACTTGCATTTTTTAAACGAGTTGACTTGCATATCAATCGAGTTGACCAATCCTACATTCGAGTTGGAAGTGTATTCCATTCGAGTTGAACCAAAATCAATTCGAGTTGATCCAAGGTTAATTTCACCAAGAAATTAGTCACAAGTTATCAATCGAGTTGCACAATACTTGAATTCGAGTTGAAATTACATTCTATTCGAGTTGATCAAGTTCAAAGGAAAGTTTAATTCGAGTTGCACATATCTTAATTCGAGTTTCACTTAGTTTAATTCGAGTTTCACACAGAACTAATTCGAGTTTCACACTGAACCAATCGAGTTTCTCACTGAATCAATCGAGTTTCACACAGAATCATTCGAGTTTCATACCTACTGGATTCGAGTTGCTTATTTCTTCTAACAAGTTCATTTGTTATAGATTCGAGTTGATAATACATTGGTTCGAGTTTCACTCATTCTTTAATCGAGTTGATCAACTTATCATTCGAGTTGATCATCTTATTCAATCGAGTTTCATTCAACATTCTTTCAAAGGTTGATAAATTTTCAACAGTTGATTAACTGTTTCAATTTCAATCAAATATCATTAGATCTTGGAAAGTTTCCTATCTATCAGTCACAATGTCAAAAGACGCACTTGCCATGGGATCAGAAACGAAACCCCCACTATCGGCGAGAATACGTGCAGTGGAGGGAACGGTTTTTGGAATTCATTAGTTTTTATGATCTTTCGGAAGAAATGTTAAAGTCCTTAACAGAAGGACCAGCTGTGTTCATGGAGACAATCCCTGGTGTACCCACTAGAAATCCCCCAATTCCACCAAGAACAGTAGAGGTTACAAACTTAACTGAGGCACAGAAAAAAAGAAAGTTAGGGGACAAAACAGCTAGGAAGTTGTTACTGATCTCAATCCCCAATGACATCTATACCTGTCTTACAAACTTACAAACACAAAGACTGCCAAATCCATATGGGGTGAGGTGTGCAAGCTTATGAGGGGATCCGGCAGGGCTGCAACTAAAGAGCAAGAAACAGTGTGATGACTTTCGAGAATTTTAGAGCGCGAGAACGAGAATTACTAGAAAACACTTACCTGCGGTTTGTCAGTCTGGTAAGTGAGATGAAAAGAAATGGGGTAACAAAGTCCAATCTGGATATCAATGTCAAGTTCTTAAACGTACTGAACCCGGAATGGGAAAAGTGTGTGATGATTATCCAACATACAAAGGACATTGAAGAGATGGACTTCCATATGATTTTTGAAAACCTCAATAACTACCAAGAGGTTGTTTTGAGGAAATTATGTAGCAAAAATAAAGCCGAGAAAGAGACTGTTGACCCTTTGGCTTTATTCGCAGAAAAGAAATATAAATATAAGCTGAAAAAGGAGAAATGGGCAGTCATAAGCAGTAGCTCTTCCGAATCAGACACATCAGATTCATCTACGGATTCCGAGATAGAAGAGATGAAAAAGCAGATGGCATTGCTAACTAAAGCATTCCAAAAGAAATTCTATCGTAAGCCAACCAACAACAAAATGTGCTACAAGACTGGCTCAAGGAAATTTGAAAAGAAGGAGAAGTATGAAAAATCTGGTGAGAGCAGTGGTAGAAAAGCTGAAAAGTATGAAAAATCTGATAAATCCGCCAAGAAAGAAACAGAGCAAAAGTGCTACAATTGTGAAAAACCAGGACATTTTACTCATGAGTGCAGAATGCCAGTAGTAAAAAATTCTTACTACTACACAAGAAAGGCTCTCCTAGCCAAAGAAAAGGAAGCTGGAAAAGCCCTTATGGCAAAGGATGACCATTGGCTACAGTTATCAGAGGATGAAGACATACTGGATTAGGATGCTCATATCTGCTTGAAATCAGAGGTCTTCAATGAATCCGAAATGAGTGAGTCAGCTATGATAGCAGAAGATGAGGTATGGTTTGGGCTAACAGATGAAGAGGATGAGGAAAAACAAGAGTCTGATGAGGAAGAGACGGAAGAATTCGCGTTGATGGCAGCAGGAAAAGCTGAATGCAGCAATGACAAGGATACTGATGATTCAGAGTCAGAAAAACCAGACAGTTCAGAACACCAGAGGTAAATTCTAACTCTGACTCTGAAATTGATGTTTCCTGTTTGCTTGAAGAAAAATTAACTCAGATGGCCTTTATGCTTAAGAAATTTGAAAATCATTAAAGGTTGAAAAGAAACATGCTCACTCTTTGGAAAACAAGTTACGTAATGAACATACTTTAGTATTAGATTTATCCAAAGATACAGCATTGGCATTATGAGCAGTATCAGATTTACAAGACAAAGAAAATGAACTTCAAAGCAAAATTCAAGAACTTAATAACAATATATCTGACCTACAAGAAAAACTGAGTTTGGCAGAGCTAGAGGCTTCAAATCTTTCTGTAAAATATCATGCCATTTTTGAAGAAAGAACTAAGCTTTATGAGAAAATAAAGAAAATGGAAGATGAATTTATCAAAAGAGGTCAAACAGATCAAAATATCTATTTAAATCAACAAAAAGACACAGAAATTTACAATTCTAAATCTGGTATTGGTTGGGAAAATCCTAAGTATCTGACAAAGGCTATATCCAATTCACCGACTTTATATGATGTCAGATATATGAATCTAGGATTAAAAATGACTTTTATGAAAGCATCTGATGAGGTAGAATCTAGTGAAGAATAAAAAAGATTAAGATCAGTTAAAATGCAAAATTCTGTTGACTATAACAGAATAAATGAATCAAGTAATAATACTGACATTAAAGAAGAGTATATTCAGACATATTTTGAAAAGGATTTATCTGAATCTACTACTCAATCTTAAAAGTTATATTTACCATTTTCAATTCTTGAAAAGATAAACTCTGATCTCGAATTGAAAATCAAAAACTTTGAGACAAAAAATCAATCTCTTAAGGCTGAACTCAAAATTCTGGAACAAAAGTTACAAAAACAGCCTGAGAACAAAAAGTTATCTGATCCATTATCTTCAACTTCTCTAGATTCTATCAACTCTGAACCAGAATTTGATATGTATATGAACTCTGATTTCAATTCTTTAGAAGGGATGTTTGTTAAAATTGATGAATTTGTAAAACCTTTATATAACAAATAATCAGATGATCATAAAGAACCTGTTAAAATTCTGCAAAGAATTTCTACAGATTCAATGAAATCATCTGAAAATTCACCAAGTTTACAACAACAGAAGGAGAAAATAAAAGTTACTTTTGATACTCCTAAATTTGAAAAAGGTGAATCATCTTCTACAAAGGACTCAATTGCACTCAAAGTCCAAACTTCAAAAGGTAAGAAACCTTTACAGAAGAAACAAGTTTCTAAGATCACTAATTCTCATGTGTCTTCTATGTCAGATTATATTGTGAACGGTTCTCGCAAGCAAGTTTAGAGAAAGAAAAAGAAAGAACAGAAGAACAAGAAAACAAAACAAGAGTGGCGAGTGAAGAAAAAAATTGTTACAGATAGAAATAGCAAATTTGAAAATTCTGTCTGTAATAATGAATTTGTGGATAAATCTTGTATCAAATTTTCTCGAACTGATTTAATTGCTTTTAATTCTGGTTCATGTAAATCTTTACTTGTAAAATTTGATAAGCTTGTATGGCAACCTAAGAAAAAGGACCCATGTTTCAAACAGAAAAAGGTTCCACAGCAAAATCTTTCAAAACAGTTCCGCCGCGAATTGTACAAAAGTGGATACCAAAATTAACTGTTAAAAAGTGGGTACCTAAATCATCATCAATTGTAAAGATAAAAGACGTATCTGATGACAAAACGCATCATCAACTGCATGATTTACCAAAATCAAAAGTACCGAACTAAAAGTGGGTACCTCATGTGCTATTTCGTCTTATAGGTAAATCATGTATGGTATCTTGACTCCGGATGCTCGAAGCACATGACCAGACAAAGAGAAACACTCACTAACTTTGTAGAAAAGTTCTGTGGGACGGTCAGATTTGGGAACGATCAGTTTTGTCCGATCAAAGGTTACGGGAGTCTTGCATACGATAAAATTACCATTCAGAAGGTTTTCTACGTTGATGGTCTTGGTCATAACTTGTTTAGCATTGGACAGCTTTGCGATAAAGGATTGGAAGTCAACTTCAAAGATAAGCGGTGCAGCATTCGATCTGGAGAAGGAAAAGAAATCCTGGCAGGAAACAGGAAAACCAACTTGTACACCATTGACCTAGCCTCGATTAATCTAAAAGGATGTCTGCTTACTGTCAAAAGCTACATCTAAAACAGCTTGGCTATGGCATCTTCGTCTTTCACATCTGAACTTTAATGAATTAACCAACCTAGCAAAAGGCGGGTTAGTTAAAGGGCTACCAACTCTTAAATTTCAAAAGGAGCAGCTGTGTGCCACATGTGAAAAAGGAAAGATGACTAGAGCTTCACACAAATCCAAATCTGAGCACTCTTCAACGAGAGCACTGGAACTGCTACATATGGATCTGTGTGGACCCATGAGAGTACAAAGTATTAACAAGAAAAGATATGTATTGGTGATAGTTGACGACTACTCTCGCTACACATGGGTTTTCTTCCTGAGGTCCAAATCAGATGCTACCGAAATCATTATAGACTTCATCCAGAAAATTCAAGTGAAGTTGCAACTTTCAGTTCAGTCAATCAGATCAGATAACGACACAGAATTTAAGAACAAATCTCTTGAATCATTTTTGAATTCTGTAGGAATCACACATCAATTTTCAGCTGCTAGAACTCCACAACAGAATGGTGTCGTTGAACGAAGAAATCGGACACTAGTGGAATCAGCAAGAACGATGCTGGCGTATTCCAATCTTCCGTTATTCTTATGGGCTGAAGCTGTTGCAACAACTTGTTTCACACAGAATCGTTCAATCATCAATAAACGATTTGGGAAGACTCCTTATGAACTAATAAATAAACGAATACCTAATATTAAATTTTTCCGTGTCTTTGGATGCAGATGCTTCATACTAAATGACAAAGACAACCTTGGTAAATTTAATCAAAAAGCTGATGAAGGTATTTTTCATAGGATATTCAAAGGAATCAGACGCTTTCCGTGTCTACAACAAGCGGACCAAGACAGTCAATGAAAGCGTCAACGTTAAATTTGATGAAGGAGTAGTAATGGCTTCTAAACATACCAGTTCAGAACCCGAACTTAACAAGCCGACTTCTATGGAGTCAACTGAAAAGAATGCAGAAAATTCAGAATTAAATAATTTCTTTGAGAATTTCTATGAAGACTACTTTGAGAAGCCCAAAACTAATGTTTTAAATTTGGTGCCGGACAGGATTACTGAAGATCCCGTCGTAGTCTCAGATCAT
Source organism: Centrapalus pauciflorus (assembly GCA_020465985.1). NCBI lineage: Eukaryota > Viridiplantae > Streptophyta > Magnoliopsida > Asterales > Asteraceae > Centrapalus > Centrapalus pauciflorus. The sequence goes on along the minus strand of JAANYP010003945.1, from coordinate 76,425 downwards.
TCTCATCAACAAGTATCAGAAAAAACTGGAGAAGCTTCGACAACAGATGTGCACTTGCCAACTGAGAGTGTACAACCTATTCATCAGAATCTTCTGAAACCCCCTTAACATCTGAACATTCAGAAACTCCTATCTCAGATACCTTACCGTCTACGTCTGAAGCCAACCCCCAACTTCCCAATTTAGACCTAAATCCCAATCAAGACCACATTCAACTGTATCCACATACTTTCAAATGGACTAGAAATCAGCCAACAGAGAATATTATTGGTGATCCCTTTGCTTCAGTCCAAACCAGAAGAGCCACAATAAACGAGAGCCTATTTTCCAATTTTCTCAGCAAAATAGAGCCGAAGAATGTGAAAGAAGCTCTTCTGGACGCTGATTGGATTGTTGCAATGCAAGAAGAACTGAATCAGTTCGAACGGTTTGAAGGTCTGGAGACTTGTTGAGCGACCTAAAGACAAATCTATCATTGGCACGAAGTGGATCTTTAAGAACAAGAAGGACGAACATGGACTCATCATTCGCAATAAAGCACGACTCGTTGCCAAAGGATACAGTCAACAAGAAGGGATCAACTATGATGAGACATTTGCACCTGTTGCAAGAATAGAAGCGATTAGGATGTTTCTAGCATTTGCTGCTCATAAAAATTTCACTGTTTATCAAATGGATGTTAAAACTGCGTTTTTAAACGGGGAATTAACTGATGAAGTATATACATATCAGCCCGAAGGCATTACTGATCCTTCGAAAACTGATCATGTATATATTTTAGACAAGTCTCTGTACGGACTTAAACAAGCACCGCGTGCTTGGTATGATGCACTTTCAACATATCTGTTGAAATGTGGATTCAACAAAGGTGCAGTTGACACACCCTGTTTATAAAACGTCAGGGGCCAGATATTATAGTAATACAAATATATGTAGATGATATAATATTTAGGTCTACAAATCCTGAATTTTTTAAGAAATTCGCTTACTTAATGTCCCAGAAATTCGAAATGAGCATGATGGGAGAAATAAATTTTTTCTTAGGTTTACAAGTTAAACAATTAACTGATGGTATTTTTATAAATCAGTCAAAATATATACAAGACATGTTAAAGAAATTTAACATGGTCAACAGTACTCCTATGAAAACTCCCATGGCTCTGGATTCAAAGTCCAAACTCGATGAGGACATTTCAGGGAAACCTGTAGATGTAACTCATTATCGAGGAATAATTGGGTCATTAATGTATTTAACTGCTAGTAGACCGGATATTATGTTTGCTACATGTGTGTGTGCTAGATATCAGTTGAATCCAAAAGAATCACATTTAACTGCTGCTAAAAGAATTTTAAGATATCTGAAGGGAACACCGAATCTTGGTTTGTGGTATCCCAGAGAATCTTCATTCAATTTAACTGCTTTTTCTGATGCTGATCACGCAGGTGATAAGATGGACAGAAAAAGTACGTCTGGTGCAGTTCAATTCTTTGGTGACAAACCCGTCTGCTGGTCATCCAAGAAACAACACTGTGTTTCATTGTCTACAGCTGAAGCAGAATACGTTGCTGTTTCATCATGATGTTCTCAGGTGTTGTGGATGAAGAGCCAACTGCGAGATTACGGGTTTACACCACAGAGAATTCCAATATACTGTGATTCTCATAGCGCAATTGCTATTGCATCGAATCCTGTGCAACACTCAAAAACAAAACACATCGACATTCGGTATCACTTTATTAAGGATCACGTTGAAAATGGGAATATAGAATTATACTTTGTTCCTACTGAATATCAACTAGCTGATTTGTTTACCAAAGCATTTGAATTAAAAAAAGGTTTAATTTTTTGGTATACAAATTGGGTATGTTGTATCGTTAGATTTAATAATTCAGTAGTTTCAATTTATAATTTTAAATTTACATTCTAATCTGATGTTAGATTCATGAATTTTAAAAGTTCAAATTTTTCAGAATTTAACAGATCTGAATTGTCATGTGCAGGGGAAGCAAAAAATAATTTTTATCTGATTTTGAGAAAGTCTGATAAAGTTTATCTGAAATATTGTAGGGGTAGCTGATTTACAAATTACTATATACATCTGAGGGGGAGCAACATTCTAAACTACAAGGGGGAGCATTTTATGTTTTTACAATTTTTTTTCATTATATTTTAGTTAAATTTTTTTTTTTTTTTTTTTTTTTTGTGTTTCTTATGTTTGTTTTTATTACCTTATTTTCATTTTCTGTGAGAATAGATATTTTTTTGTTGTTACAAATTTTTTTCTGTTAAAATTTGTTTTTGTTTGGATTGGGTTTTTGAAAGGATTTTTTTTTAATAAATGGGCTTATGTTAAGGTGCAAAATATGGGCCGAGTACTTTAAACATTTTGAAATTCAGCTATAAACTTGAAATTTGAATTTCAAATCAAACTTTTCGACTAAAACCACTATTCACCGTCTCCTTCAAAATCTTTCTTCCCCATTAAGAAACCTCAAATACCCGAATATCTTTGATTATTTCAGACTACAAAGCAACAAATTGTGAGTTTATTTTCAGTATTATGATGTTGTTTTTCAGTTTTAGTCATTTGTTATTCAGTTTTATCCATATATCTGTTAAATAACAGTGTTCATATATACGTATATGTGTGTTCATGGTGTTTTGAATTTGTGTTGATTTAACTGAAATTAAAAGTGTAGATGTTTGCGGACTGTTAATATGAACTTGAATTTTTAATTTCAAAGTTCAATTTCATCTACACTAACAGAAAATTGAAATTTTAGTTCATCAGGTTTCGTGTTCATAAGTTTTCTGAAAATTGAATTTTTAACAACCATGTTGTTGTTTTTAATCAAAGTTCAGTAAAACAAAGTTGTTTAAAATTGATTTTCGAGTAGGGGTCAGGGTTTAAATCACTGAAAAAGTCCTTGAAATCAAATTTTTGAAAATCAGAGTAAGGACTTGTAAATAATTTCAATGAATACTTTCTCGATTGAAAGTATAATCGAGAAACATATCAGTGTTAATCGAGTTGAATAATACACCACTCGAGAAAGTCTTAGTTTAGATCGAGTTGGATGTTTCATTATTCGAGAAAGTCTTGTGTGTTAATCGAATTGATCATATTTGGGACTTAGTATTATTTTCAAAACATCAGTCTGGATTGAAGCATGGGCCGAGAAACTTTGTGTTCCATCCGAGTTGGTTCTATGCTTTAATCGAGGAAGTTTTTTTTTTCATTCGAGTTGTTCATTTTGTCATTCGAGTCCTTTATTGACTCATTCGAGTTGGACTTTACATTCACTCGAGTTCTTCGTGTTTCATTCGAGTTGAGTCTTGTTTCATTCGTGTTTAGTCTTGGTTCATTCGAGACTAGTCGAATATACTTCGAGTTAAGTCATGGTTAATTCGAGTTGGTCTTATTCTTCATTCGAGATTCTTCCAGACTCAATCGAGAAATGTTACACTTCATTCGAGTTGATATATAAGCTTAATCGAGTATCATCACATGTCATTCGAGTTTGTGCATAGATACATTCGAGAATCTTTCAATTCCATTCGAGTTTGTCCACAGGCTTATTCGAGTTTGTTCAAGTGTCAGTCGAGATGTATAAAGAGTCATTCGAGTTTTTGTTCAAAATTTTTTCTCAGTGTTAGGATTTTAATTTTTTAGAAAAATATAACATTTTTTCAAGAAATTGTGTATATTTGTGATTTTCTAACATTGGTCTCTAAAAGATTGACTTTGGAATCCTGTCAATAATATTTTCATATTATTGTCTGGAATCCCGATGCTTTAAACAGAAAAGCACAAATTTTATAATTTCTGGCAAAATGTTCTGTTTTTCTAATGTGACGGATTTCATTTGTTTACCTGCTTTCTATAACATGTTTATTATATTTCACAGGTTACAAATGGCATCTCCAAGTCATTCCCATCATTCAAATTCTTCCGACTCCCATTCATCATCTAACCATACACTTGTTTCCAAACCCGTCCGTTCAACTTCTGTTACCAGGCCTTCACCATCTACCATTAACCCCGACAATCAACTTGTTAAACCCAAATATTGCCTTCCATTCAAAGACAATAACCACCGTCTTGATACAAAAGTGATTAAAGTCAGTCACCCAATCATCGTTGATATTCTCAAAGGACATCCTTTGGGTTATCTTCTCCAATATAAATCTTCGATTCCACAAGTGTACCTTCAACAATTTTGGCACACAGTAAAGTTTGTTCCAGCAGATGGTAACCACCACTTCAAGGTTACCATCGATCAGTTCAAATCTAAGATCACGTTGGCCAGACTTCGACTCAATTTGTTCCCACCCAGAAGGATTGATACAGTTAACTTTCCAGAGTTAGCTGATTTTGAAGATTTCGTGTCAGATGAAGAATTGGTTCATGACCTAATTTGCCTGGGATACTCAAAGCCCTTACCTAAAAGTTCAAAATTCCATCGAAATGGGCTAAACGGAGAATGGTACACGCTGTTTGGGATAATCAATAGGTGTATGACATCAAAGCATACTGGCATAGATAGATGCAGTATCCATTGTCTTAGAATCTTTCACGGCATCGCATTCAACAAACATTATGATTATGCGCAGTGCATTTGGGAAGACTTGAAGGAAATTGTGCTTGTTAAGACAACAAACAGATCAAGGAAGTTTGTACCGCTACAAAGGTTCATTCAGATTTTAATCCGAGGCATTCTCCGGGCAAACGAGAATATACCAAAAAGATCAAACTCTCAAAGACGCCCAGATTATGTTATGATGAGCCTACATGAAGTTCCGGATTCTCCAAATGCCAACATTATGCCAATACCGGAAGCACTGTTAAGGTACGCAGATCAGTCTAGTGAGAGTGTGAGGCAATACCGCATAGACCATGCTCCCATAGAGACCCAAGAACTGGGTTCTCTAAACCAAGGAGTTATAGGACGAGAGGAACTTCAGCAAGGGGCTGAAGTTCAGGGAAGCCTTCTAGTGTCTGAGGGAGAAGTGGGTGCAGTAAGGGGAGGTGAGAGAGAAGAAAGTAGTTCCGATTCTGAACGTACTTTATCAAACATAAATGAGGGAGAGGAGGAAGGTGATGATGATGATGATGGACCTGATCATGATGAGGGAGAAGTAGTTCTGATGGATATTGTTAGTATAGCTCAAGAGAGTGTGAGGGATGTTCTGAATCTAGAAAGCCGGGATATTACAACAACTACTGTTAGCTCCCAACAAAGAGTTAGCATTGAAAAAGTCGATGTCCCACTGACGATTGCACACCCCACCATCCACTCAGTCTCCTCTCAACAGGAGACTGTTTCACTTGAGCACCGGGATCAAGCACAACAGCTATCCGATAATCCTTTGGATTTGATGGATATTGAAATCAGTACACATTTGCCCGAGTGTACAACTTCATTTCAAGCACCGTGTCTAGAACCGATACACGATAGGACACTTGAGTCTACTTCATTTGTTGAAGTCAGTGCAGTTGAACTTAGTGTTCTTGCCGAAACATCCTCAATCACGGAAGCATTCGTTGCTCCGTCACTTGAAGAGGGTGGAAGTCCAGTCAGAGCTACCACTTTGCCAACTCTGAGCACTCGCCACACAGAGGTTCTTTTTAAAAGTTCCACTGTTGTGTCAACTAGAAGTCTTAGTGACCCAGTCGTTACTCTTTCCCCGTTCGTTACCGAAACATCTTTGAGTCAGGCGTTAAATGTTGCTGTTGCAGGAGTAAACAATCATGTTTCTGCTCAGCTATCTGAAGTTATGGCTCAAATGAATAACATTCACAAATTTTTGAAAGGAAAGTCTGTAGCCGAGGAGTCAATGAAGCAACCTGATCCGAATCAAGCCATTGAAGAATTGAGGGACCTAGTGTTTGAGCAATTTGACGAAATGAGAGAAAGGATGATAGGGTTAGAAAGCACGGTGATCACTGAGCTAGGAAATTTATCAGAAAGGGTGGCGCCAGTTCAACAGTCGTGTAAGGCTCAAGCTTCTGCACCAAAACGCAAACATGATGAGCATGACGATGACTCTGATGATGCTCCTCATGAGGGGGAGAAGAGGAGGAAGCTTGATGAGCCTACAACGGGTTTATTGATGATAACCTATCCAGAGAAGGAGGCTGAAGTTAAAGAAAAAGAAGAGGCAGGAAGCTCAAAAGAACCTGCTGATGTTCAAAAAGGAAAGGAACTAATTCTTTATGAAGATGTTCCTAGTCCATTGAACATTCAGTCAGAGTTATATAATTTTGATGAATATGAAGAGTCTGAAGAAAAGGAACAAGAAAAGGCTTTAATGATTGAAGATATTATTGAGATTGAAGAATCAGAAGATGATGATGTGATAGAGCTAATCGATATTGCAGTTAGAGCTGAGATGATAGAAGAAAAAGAGGTGTTGGTTCAAGAGATCTTAAAAGATGATATACTTATACCAACGGTTGAAAAGCCTGAGGTTACAGTACAGGTAAAAGAAGAAGAGACAGAACCGTTTCCATTTGAAAGTTTTGTTCCTCCGATTGTGAAAGAAGTGAATGCGTTTGAAGTGATGGAGAGATTTTTTAATGAGTATGTTCTTGCTGATGAGACTCAAAAGCAGCATCAATTAAAGTTTGAAGTTCAAAGGCTGGTTCAGAAAGAGATTTGTCAGGATCTGAACTTAATTAACCAAGACTAACTGATTTGAATTTATCAGAGTATAAATCAATAATCTTGCTTTGAATCAAAGTTTAATTAATAAGTTTGCAGAATAACCTCTAATCTGTTTGATTAGACGAAGAACACAACCTGTTCTTAGGGTTTTACAACCTTAGAGGCTTATGAAAACTTAAACAAAAAGCAATTATAATCTTGAATATGCAGAAAAACTCCTATACAATAGAAAGACCTATTCTATGTATTTATATTGCTTCTTGATTTGTTTCCTTGAAGGACTATGACTTCTCTGATAGTAGATATGCTGGAATCTTCGTGTAGATATCTTTTCCTGAATATCAGCACTTATGGTTTGTAAATCTGTTGAGCAGCTTGAATCACTTGACAGCTTGAACAGAGCAGCTTGAGTTGATTTACTCTGGCAGCTTGAACTTTTACACTAACAGCTCGAGATTCTTCAACTAACAGCATGAACTTTGTATTTACATAGAAATTCTACTAACAGTTTGAGAAGTCTAACTAACAGCTTGAACTATTTAGACTATTTCCCAACAATCTCCCCCTAACTTAAAATCTTTATACAAGACTTTAAGTTCTATACAAATAAGGAAATAAACAAGTAAACTGTTATTTACAAACCAAGGCTTTCAAAAACTTACAACTGTGCAAGCTTCTGATTTACAGCCTTCAAAAACTCTTTCTTCATATCTTCTCTATCACAAGATATCTTAACAGATCTCATCTGGAGTAACATAGCTTTTGGTAGATCATAGAATTCAAAATTTAAGAACATACCAGATCCATCTGTAAATTTTATTCTGTAAGTCTTTGATTTGACAAACAGATCAACTTGCTTGATCTTCATTCCCTTTGCATTTGCATCCTCTATATCTTTCCTTATAGACTCAGGATCAACAATGCTCTTTAGATCTTTGATAGCTTGCTTGACTTGTGGTAGAGCTGATCTTATTTGTGTTACAAACCCAACATTGTGCATTGTTGTGAGCTCATCTCTGGTCATCCTTTGAGCCATATGCATGATGCTGTTATACTCTTCTTCTGGACCAGATTCCCTTCTCACTACAAACTGAAATCTTAAGTCAATGTTGTCCATCGACTTAGCATACCAATAATTTATAGGAGGCTTTGTAAAGTCATGCTGGTCTATCAATTTCTCTATTTCCATCACCTTTTGCAGTTGATGCTCAAACAACACCTTTTTAACTTGATCCAGCTTTTCCTGTGGCATTGACTCTGATTTAGGAATAGAAGCAGCAGCTTGATCAGAAGGAGCAGGGGCACTGGCAGCAGTTTGAACATCACTTGTACCAGTTTGAACTAGTTCTTGGGATCTTTGGACTTCTTGGGAGACTTTGGCTTTCTTTCTTTTGTCCATCTCTTTATCATGGATATCTTGCAGCCTATCTGTGCTCATGGCCTGAGCCATTTTCTTTGGGATACCAGCTGCAAAGGCAAAATTAATTAGAAATCTTCTATGCTCAGCCTTAGAATGCCCTGTTGGCATCTTCCTCTTCTTTTCCCCTTGCTTGACCACAAACCCTCTCAGGTAATCACCTAAGGTTTCATCATCTTCCATTGGGGACTGGGTTTGCTGGTCTAGCTCTTGATCTTGTTCTTCTGCTAATTTTCTGGCAATCTCAGCATCAAAGGCAATCTGGGCTTCTCTGGAAGAAAATTTGTGCTTTGGAGACTCAATAAGAATACCCTTGCCCTTATCTTTTGTAGCAGAAGATGTTGCTTGGACTAAACTGCTAGGAGCCTGAGTTGTTTCTCTTATGACAACTCCAGTTGGTCTTGAAGAAGCAGCTTGAGTTTCTAGGCTAACAGCTTGAGAAGCTGTTGGGACTGTTAGCCTAGATGGTTGAACTGTGGGGACTGCTTGGACTGATGCTGTTGGAGCTGCTTGGACTGCTTTCGGAAACTCCTGATTCTCCCCCTTTTTGGAAGCATTGATTTGGTGAGGAGGACCTACAGCTTTTGCCACTTGGGTTTGAATCAATCGCTCTAATTGCATGATAGTATTTCCACAGAGGGTAAACCCTTTATGGAGATAATCCATTCTCTGATTTTGAGCCGCTTCTGCCTGCTTGAGTGCAATGATTTGTGCTCCCTGTGCAGCAATGATGGACTTTTGGTATTCCAACATAGCTACAACAGGTTGCAGCTTAGGATCCGTTAATAACATAAGTTGCAGACTAGCCTCAAGATCAGCAAACATATGTGGTGCTTGTGATCTATCACTGGCATGAATACCAAAAGTGGAAACCTCTGGGCCCCTCTGTTCTTGGTTCTGGGGACTTCCAGCTGGTGTTTGCACACTTGCTGTTGCCATGGGTGTGGTCTTAATGATGTTGGCACTGTCCTGTGCCTCTTGTGCAGAGACAGCAGTAGTGTCAGCCACAGAACCCATATGGACTATCTCTGGTGAGATGTCCACCTCCTGAGTCAGGATGGGAGTGTCCTCAATTGGTTCCCTTTGGATATTCTGTGCAGAAGTGTCCTTCTGCACAGGGTTATTTGGCTCTTGTAGGAGGACTGAGGAGGAAGGAGCTCCTGGTCCTCTTTTCGTTTTATATAGATATTTGAGTGGGGATATTGGCTGATCAATAGGAGCAGAAGACATTTGTGTATCATGAGGAGGGGGTTGGGGTCCTGGGGGTGAAGCAGTAATGATAGGCTGAGCCTGCTCAGGACCCTCTCCTCTGTTTCTTGGAATGATGTTCATCATTGCAGAAGGCAATGGAACATTTACACTCAAAAAATTGGCACTTGGCTTTAAAAGCCTTTTAATAGAAGATAGTGAGTGCCTATGAGAAACATGTATCCTCTTATGTATATTAAAATTGGTGCAAGTTTTTGCAATTATCTCTGTCAAAAATCGAGGATACATCAAAAATTTCCCATTCTTTAGGGAATGATGCCTTAACATCCCCTGAAAAATCATATTTGAAAAATTGAACTGTTGGCCTGTTGAAAAGCACACTAAGGCAGTGGCAACATTTGAGGAAAATTCTGACCAACCAGTTCTTTTAGGGCTTATACACTGCTGAATAATATGCACAAGATATTTCCATTTAGGTGAAAAGTGTGCTTTAAAGAAAGTAAAGGAATCAGCAGGACCCCTATATCCAATATTATGAAGACCAGTATGTAACTCATTAAGGGATAGGTCTGTAATACCTGAGGCATCTTGAATTTGCAAATGTTGACGAATGGAATCCTCAGTTACTGTGATGGGAGTGCCATCAATTTTGGATATCAGAGAAGGAACTCCATTGATGGTTTGTACAGAAGCACGGTTCCAGAACTGCTCAATATGAGATATTTATATGGTAGGATTGATATTGAGGGCATGATGGATATGGGAGTGTCGAAGAAAATCCATCATGTCATGGAACGGTTGAAGTTCAGAATGCTTTAGAGAGTAGGGTAGGCAGTTGTGTTCTTTGACAAACTCCATGGAAGATTAAACGGAGATTTTAGGGTTTCAAAGAAGAGTGTGTGGATCGTTCAGAGAGAAAAGAAGGCCGTTGTATGGGATTATGTAACTGGTAGTTACAACTGAACGAAACTGGGACCTTTAAAGGTTTTGAAAAGGTTGGGTCCCGCGCACACATTTAAGAAATTACCAAATTACCCTGCACACTTTGACAGATCAAGTGAATTAACTAACAGTCCGAGAAAATGAACTAGCAGCTTGAGAAAATACTCAAGCTGTTAGTTAGAAATTTAGCATCTTTTAATGAAACAGTGACTCCCCCTTAAATAAGCATATGAATTAGATAATAATGAAAACAAATTAATCCATGTTTACCATACCAATATTTGATACCAGGAAAGTAAATCTTCCTACATCAAAAGGTTTTGTAAATACATCAGCTAACTGATCATCAGTATGTATTTTGGTAACTTGGATTAATTTTTTCTCATTACAATCCCTTATAAAGTGAAATCTGATTTCTATATGCTTGGTTTTTGGGAATTTCACTGGGTTTTGAACAATGCTGATTGCAGTTGAATTGTCAATGTAAATAGGAGTGGATAAGAAGTTCATACCATAGTCTCTCAATTGATTTTGAATCCACATTACCTGGGAGCAACAGCTTGCAGCTGCTACATATTCTGCTTCAGTGGATGAGGTGGAAACAGTTGTCTGCTTTTTGCATTGCCAAGAGACCAGTCTTGCTCCTAAGTATTGACATCCACCAGTTGTGGACATTCTGTCAATGTTGCATCCTCCATAGTCACTATCAGAGTAGGCTGTTAGTTCAATGGGAGAGTCTTTAGGATACCATAGGCCTAAATGTGGTTGGCCTTTGAGATATCTAAAGATTCTCTTAACAGCAACCAAATGAGAATCCTTTGGAGAGCATTGAAACCTAGCACACACACAGACAGCAAACATAATATCAGGTCTAGAAGATGTTAGATACATAAGAGATCCTATAAGAGATCTGTATAAATGAATGTCCACATCTATGCCATCTTTGTCTGTATGGAGCTGCTTGTGAGGATCCATTGGAGTACTTGCAACTTTGGTGTCTTGATACCCAAACTTTTCCAGTATGTCTTTAACATACTTTGATTGACTTATGAAGAGACCAGTGGGCTTCTGCTTGACCTGCAATCCTAGAAAGAAAGTGAGTTCTCCCATTGAACTCATTTGAAACTTTTTGTGCATTAATGCCTCAAACTCTTTGCACAAACAATCATTTGTTGAGCCAAAGATGATGTCATCAACATAGATTTGGACAAGCAGAATCTCAGCTTTGATGGACTTAGTGAAAAGTGTTTTGTCCAGAGTGCCTCTCTTGAACCCATTCTGTAGAAGGTATGATGACAGAGTGTCATACCATGCTCTGGGGGCTTGATGGAGACCATAGAGAGCCTTGTCTAACTTGTAGACCCTGTCTGGATACTTGTAGTCCTCAAAACCAGGAGGCTGACATACATAGACCTCCTCTTCAATTGTCCCATATAGAAAAGTAGACTTCACATCCATTTGATACACTATAAAACCTTTGAAGCTTGCATAGGCCAAAAATAGTCTGATGGCTTCAATTCTTGCCACTGGAGCAAATACATCATCATAATCTATGCCTTCTTCTTGAGTGTACCCTTGTGCTACTAGCCTTGCTTTATTCTTGATGACTATCCTTCTCTCATCTTTCTTGTTTCTGAACACCCATCTTGTACCAATTGCTCTCTTTCCTTTAGGAAGATCAACTAGTGTCCATACTTTCTGAATCTTGAACTGTAGAAGCTCTTCTTGCATTGCCTCAATCCAGGATGAATCTTTCAATGCTTCTGATGCCTTTTTAGGTTCTAGCTGAGACATGAAACAGGCATGTTCAAAAGCAGCTAGACTGAATTCAGAAACTGTTTGTTCAGCAGCAGCAGTTTCATTGTGAACCATTTTCCTTGTTTGTACAGGTGTACTTGGATCACCCAGTATTTGATTGAGAGGATGATACTTGTGAATTCTGAGTGTAGGCTCTCTTTCTGTCTGAAAAGAGGATCCAAGATTTGTATCATCTCCATCAGGACCAGTGGATGGTTCAGCTTCTGGAGCAGCTTGTCTTGAATCTGGGACTGTTTCCCTTTGTGTTGGAGCTGTTCTCTCAGGACTTGGGAGTGGCACTTCAGTGTCTGGATTTGTATCTTGTTGAGCATTCAGAACCCCTGGAGGGTCACATGACAGAAGTGGTATAATGGTGTATTCATCCCAATTGGTTGAATCTACAGCAGTTTGAAACTTTGTGCTAACAGCTTGAGAATTTGTATTGACAGCATGAGAATTTGTGTTGACAGCTTCAATCCTGTTTGCATCAGCTTCTGCAGTATACCAAACAAAGCTCAGAGAATTTGTTAGTGAATCTAAATCAAACAACCAATCAGGACTAGTGCCTTTGACATTTGCAGTATTTTCATTAAATTCAACATTGGCACTTTCTTCAATGGTTTTAGACACACTGTTATATACTCTATAGGCTTTGCTTTGATTAGAGTATCCTACAAAGAATCCTTCTTCAGCCTTGCTTTCAAACTTCCCTAAGTGAGTCTTAGTGTGAAGAATGGTGCATGGACAACCAAATGACTTCAGAAAGGCTATTAAGGGTATTCTATTATGGAATAACTCATAAGGAGTTTTCCCTTGTGATTGAACAACCTGAACCCTATTCAAGACATAACAGGCTGTATTAACAGCTTCTGCCCAGAAAGTTATTGGCAGTTTTGAATCAGCTAACATTGTTCTGGCAGCCTCAATTAATGTTCTGTTCTTTCTTTCAGCTACACCATTTTGCTATGGTGTTCTTGGTGCACTATATTGTCTAGCAATACCTTTGGACTCACAAAAACTGTTTAGAATGTGATTTTTAAATTCAGTTCCATTGTCTGATCTTATCACCTTAACTTTTGAGTTGGATTGGTTTTCTATCATAAGAATAAATGACTTAACTAGCTCAGCAGTTTCATCTTTAGACCTGAGAAAGTAAACCCAAGTAAATCTGGTGAAATCATCAACAATAACTAAACAGTAAGCCCTTTTATTCAAACTCAAAACAGATGTTGGACCAAATAGATCCATATGAATAAACTGAAGAGCAGATGAGATTGAATTTACTTCTTTGGCCTTATGAGAAGTTTTGTGTTGCTTGCCTTTAAGACATGCTACACAATGATCATCACATATGAACTCCTTTTATGGTAAACCTCTTACCAGATTCTTTTTGACTAAAATGTTCATGGACTTGAAGTTCATGTGACACATCCTTCTATGCCAAAGAGGAGACTCATTGGATGATGCTTTGGATATCAAACAGCTCAAAGTATTTGATTTGGATAAAAGATCTGTGTCCAAACAGTAGACATTGTCCTTTCTTGGTGTTCTTAGTAAAACAAGATTTTCAGGAATTTTGAAAGCTTTTGAAAGAACAATGCACTCAGAATCTGTAAACAAAACAATGTTTTGTTTGTCACAGATTCGAGAGACACTTAATAAATTATACTTAAGTTGTTCAACATACAAAACATCATTGAAAATCATGTTGCCTGCATTAACAGTACCTTTACCTGTAACCTTACCTCCTTTTGAGTTGCCTCCAAATGCAACAAATCTTCCATCAAAGCCTTTGAAATTTGACAAGCACTCAGAATTGCCTGTCATGTGCCTAGAGCATCCACTGTCCTAATGCCATCTTGTTTTATGAGGTGACCTGTGGTTGCCCTGCACAAATAAAAGCTTAGTTAGTAGAGGAGTAAACCCAAACCAAATTGGTTTTGGGTTGGCCTTGTGCATTGACATAACTAAATACTGTTTTTGACTTTGTATATTTTGTGAGATCCACTGATGGAGTCTTTGGAGAGTATTTAGTGATTATATGAGGTATCCAGGTATTTTGATCATCTTTTCTTCCAACAGTCTCAGATGATTCAATAACAGTTCCAGATTGATGCTTAGCAGTTTGACCTGTGATTGTAGTGCTGACAGCTTCAGACTTTGCACTAACAGCTTCAGATTTTGACTTAACAGTCTGATCTTTTGTATCAGCAGTTTGATCTGAAGATTTGTCTTTGACACACCATATTTGTTTAAAACTTAATTTAGGCTTTGCCAAAACTTGTTTTTGGTGTGTGGACTGTTTTTTATTAACTTTTGAAAGCCTGTGATCAACTGTTTTCTTTAGAACTGTTGTAGCAGAAGGTTTGACCTTTGAATTTTATTACATGAGTAGGACTTGACTTTTTATGAATCACAGTCTGTTTTGCAACAGCTGGTTTATAAAAACAATCCTTGGCCAAGTGATTCTTCCTTCCACAGTGAAAACACCTTTTGACTGTTTGAATTGGAGAACCAGATTTATTTGACAATTTCTGGTTCTTGTTCCTCTGATTTCCCCTTACCTGCTGTTGTTTGGGAAACTTTTGAACACCATGCTTTTGGCATGTGCAGACTGGAACATTTTTACCCCTTTTATTATTCTTTGAAGAAGATGCAATGTTACAGTTAGAATGTACAGAAACTTGTGGAGCAGCATTGCATACACTCATCTTCTCTTTTCCTTTCTTACTGGAGGCTTGGATCTCTATAGGTGCACTCATTGTTTTGTGTTCTTTCTCAACTGCTATACACTCACAGTCTCTATTTTGAATCTGGTCTTCTTTAGATTCAGGACTGTTATCAAGGATAGGATCTACAATAGTCGTAGACTCATCTAATGGTTCATTGACAAGCCTGTCAGCAACTTCACTCATTGGATAGATGTATTTGTTGTTGTATAGAGGTGGAGTAGCCCTGTAGCCTATGCCTTCTTTGGGATTAACCTGAGATTTTACCCTATCTTTAAATTGGACTTCCATTAGGTGTTCCAGCTTTTGATTAGCCAATTTGAAGTTACCTAGATCTATATTGACAGATTCTAGTTTCTTATTAGCCTCTAACACCTTTTGTTCAGTCTCTTCTACC
Source organism: Centrapalus pauciflorus (assembly GCA_020465985.1). Taxonomy (NCBI): domain Eukaryota; kingdom Viridiplantae; phylum Streptophyta; class Magnoliopsida; order Asterales; family Asteraceae; genus Centrapalus; species Centrapalus pauciflorus. Next base: position 61,265 of record JAANYP010003945.1, on the reverse strand, counting down.
TTTTTATTAAGGGATTCTATTTTCTTATTTAGATCCTTTTTCTCCCACTCATGATATGTTCTATCATGTCCCATTTGAATCTCATTATCCTTATAGTCATTGATCTGTTTTTCAAGATCTTCTATGGCTTGCATGTATTCATATCTCCTCTCTTCCATCTTAGCTAGAGTTTTGCACATGCTCTCATTATGGTCTCTGTACTTTTTAACCAGATTTTTTCATGATTGAGAGCAGAGTTTAGAATTTACCTCAGATGGTAGTTCAGTGGAGGAGACATTTGATGTTTCTGCCATTAGAGCTTGGTTTTGAAACTCTTCCTCTGTCTGATCACTCCAGTCAAACACATTGTCTTCTTGAGACACAAGTGCTTGTGATGATGAAGCCTGATTAGCCTGTTGAGGCCTTGATGATTGTTGACTTTGAGATCTGCATTCTCTGGCAAAGTGACCAAGTTTATGACATTTGTAACACTCAACTTTTGACTTATCAAAAGCTGGTTTGCCTTCTGCTCTAGCTTGAAAGTTGGTCCTGCCAGTTCTTTTAAGAAACCTTTGGCTCTCATGGTCAGCATTGCATGTTGCCACTTCAAATCCATCTCTTCAAGATCATCTGGATGAATCTGTTCTAGATCTTCAGCATTTAAAGCAAACAGTCCATCATTGGCAACAAAAGCCTCATAGTGAGCTTCAGTAGAGTTGCCATCACCACCTGAAAAGGAATCACTGCCATTAGATTTTTCAGAAGACAGAAGAGCAGTATGGTGATTATAAGAAAGAGATTTCTTTTTAGTATCAATCTCAGTCTCAAACACTCTCAGACTGTTGTACAGATCATCCAGTTCTATTTCATCAAGAGTGTCGTTTGTTCTCCATTGAGCAGCATAAACTGTCCATTCTTCTCCAAGAGATCTGAGAAACTTTCTGTTGACCTCATCTTGATCCAGGCTGACTTTTGCACTTTCCAGTTCACTTATCAGTTTGTTGAACCTGTCAAAAATTTGAGTAAGGTTTTCATTCTTGCCACCAGAAAAGTTCTCATACTGCTGTTTCAAAAGATCCTTTTGATTTCTCTTAGTACTGGCATTACAAGCAAATCTTTTCTCTAAAGCATTCCAAAGAGAATGAGCAGTATAAAACTTTTTGAACTGATGTTGATAAGCATTAGGAATGGCTATTTGTAAAAGTGTAAGAGCTTTCACTTCATTCATTCTATCCTTTCTTTCAAGTTCAGTTTTTGGAGGAGTTTTGACTGGTTTTCCCTCATCATCAAGTTCTGGATCAACTACAGGAGGAAATTCAACAGCTTCCCATATGGCATAATCAATGAATTGAATATGCTGTTGAATCCTGAGTTTCCACATCTCAAACTCAGTGGGCTTGAGCATAGGCACTTTGAGTCCTTGCCCAGATCCACTGCTGCTATTATCAAATTCCATTGCAAAAGATTAAAAATTTAAAAGAAAGCTTTCGACTATGAAAAATAAAGAACGACCTGTGGCTCTGATACCACTTGTCAGGATCTGAACTTAATTAACCAAGACTAACTGATTTGAATTTATCAGAGTATAAATCAAGAATCTTGCTTTGAATCAAAGTTTAATTAAGAAGTTTGCGGAATAACACTTAATTATTTTAACAAAAGCTTTTAGAATCAATAGCAAGTAAACAAAAGTAATAATCAAAATTTCTTGTATTGCTGACTTGAATGATTACAATCACCTCTAATCTGTTTGATTAGACGAAGAACACAACCTGTTCTTAGGGTTTTACAACCTTAGAGGCTTATGAAAACTTAAACAAAAAGCAATTATAATCTTAAATATGCAGAAAAACTCCTATACAATAGAAAGACATATTCTATGTATTTATATTGCTTCTTGATTTGTTTCCTTGAAGGACTATGACTTCTCTGATAGTAGATATGCTGGAATCTTCGTGTAGATATCTTTTCCTGAATATCAGCACTTTCTGTTTGTAAATTTGTTGAGCAGCTTGAATCACTTGACAGCTTGAACAGAGCAGCTTGAGTTGATTTACTCTGGCAGCTTGAACTTTTACACTAACAGCTCGAGATTCTTCAACTAACAGCATGAACTTTGTATTTACATAGAAATTCTACTAACAGTTTGAGAAGTCTAACTAACAGCTTGAACTATTTAGACTATTTCCCAACAAGATTGATGATATGTTATGCCTCCTGAACGAAGAAGAAGTTAGAAAGAAATAGAAAAAGGGTCTGGAGCTTACCTCGAAGAAATCAGCTGAATATGTTAGGAAAAGAAACAAGCTGGCATACCTTGAAGATCATCTGGAGAAAAAGATTTTCTGCAAGAAGCAAGCTCCTTGTACATTCCTGAAGTTGTTGAGAGTTTTAGAACCAAATCGACCAAATCTGGTAAACTATGCAAGTTTCCTTCAGAACAAGGCTCAGAGTGTTGATAAAGTTCGAAGTGAGTTTCCGATAGTGGATCTAGTAAAGATTGAAAAGGATAGATTTGTTAAGAACTTCATGCTTTATATGGGTCTGTACTTGTTTCACAGGCATGTCGATCATTTCTCTTACGAAATGGCTTACACTAACAACTATGTCCTTTGATTTTAAGGACCAGTTATTGTTGCGGACGACGCTCCCATAGCAATTATGTGAATCCACCCACTTATAAATTTTCCGCAGATTGTTTTTTTTTTTTGATGCACGAACGATCCACTTGTACTCGCGTGTTTGGACAACTTCTTGGGATGGTTTATGAGTCGTGTAACACTTCGCTTTAAAGATGGTGTGCGTGCTTTCCATAACAATGAGCTCTCTATTTTGTTGGATATTCCATCTTCTAATGGCAAATATAAGCTCCTCTTTTCCCTTGAAGCACATATTCCGCCTTATTATGTTAGTTGTGTGACACCACATATCTAACTCATCATCTTCAACCCAATCTGGTAAGTCGTTTTAGTTCATGTTTTGTTGAAACACATAAGTAGTTGCTACTGCTATATTTTGAGAAGGAACTTCCTCATCTTCGTCATCGTCAGTGTCGGGATGTAATTCTTCGTCAACAGAATCTTCCTGCGGTACGGAATGTTTAGAGCTACAGTCATCCGAATCTTCAAACCCACCGCAAGTCGCAGTGCCTTCACGATCATCATGATACTGTGAACCATGTAACACAGTTTCTAATCCAGTATCACGTTGTTTTGTACTTTCTAGATGCTCAGTAAAGTTGCATTGTTGATTTGTTATTTGCTGTGAAAATGGAAACCTCATTTGGCCTACATCATATTCTAGATATGTATAAACAGAATGTGGTGAAACAAAATCATAACTGAGGTTGACGTCCATAGCATCTGAAACAGATATGTGTTGAAGATGTTCCAAGAATGAAATTGATTGTGTTGGTGCTTGATTGTGTTCCTCCAAGATAACTTCAACGTGTCATAAAATGATGTTATGTGCTCGCCAAGTAGTACAACACACCTAAGATTTCATCGGCAAGAACTTCCGATCGAATGTCAATACCTTGAAATTGATATAGGAGGTACAAACAAAATTTGGACACCCTCCTATTAACTTGTAGTCTAGATGTTACCAAATCCACAAAATCATTATAGGACATACGTTGCTCAATAACCATTGTAGAAGTATGAGTTCTGGAATTACAAATAACGCTACCATTGGTATAAGACACACAACCCCCCAATACAAATTAACAAGAAACGGACTATGTGGCTCCATAAGAAAACAGTATAGGTTTAGAATCGAAAAATATTACTTGTGGACGATAAGGTGTCATTTCTTCCATACATTTTCAATTCATATATATATATATATATATATATATATATATATATATATATATATATATGTAGTTAGGCGAAAAATTCGGTGTTAGGAACACCGAATGTCAGGCTCAGTAAGATTCTATAAGCCCGGAAGTGACAAGGCCCTGTAATTCGGTGTTAGGAACAGCAAATGTCAGGAACATTAAGATTCTGTCAGCCAAAAAGTGACAAGGCCCTGTAATTCGGTGTCAGGAACACCGAATGTCAGGAACAGTAAGATTCTGTCAGGCTGGAGGTGACAAGGCCCTGTAATTCGGTGTTAGGAGCATTGAATGTTAGGAACAGTAAGTGACAAGGCCCTGTAATTCGGTGTTACGAACACCGAATGTCAGGAAAAGTAAGATTCTGTCAGGCCAGAAGTGACAAGGCCCTGTAATTCGGTGTTACGAACACCGAGTGTCACAGAACGCCGATACATTATAAATAGACCATGTTACTATATTTTTGTTCACAAATCGTAGAGACTTAATATCTTTATTCAAAAATCGTAGTGACTAAATATCTTTCTTCACAAAAATGAGTTCAAGTGCAGGAACTAAAAGTTGGTACATTTTTGGACCAGAAGATTTGAGACCTGACCTTGAGCATTACGGTAGTTTATCTTCTTAATTTTTTATATTTAACTTTTTTGAGCTTTTTTTTGCATCTATAAATAGCTTCACTTTAACAGATGAGTTTCAAGATGTCTTTAGCATCAAAGTTCATGTAAACGGAGTTTTAACAAGTAAGCCAGGTCGAGCTTACATCAATGGCAAAATCCATTACGTTCATTGCGTTAAAATAGATCAATTTAATGAATGGTGGTTCAAAGCTTACATTCTTCAAGAAGCTTTAGGATACCCTCCAAGGTATCAAAACAAATGGTTTTACTACCATGTAACTGGTGTTTACTTGGATTCAAATCTACATCCGTTAGATGTTGGTTATCATTGGAATTGGTTGTTGAATAGTACAACCACACATTAATCGATATCAATTTACATTTCTAATGTGAAACCACATAATCTGTATGATCCACCAAGACTACCACGGGCTGAGCACAACCGGTTGAAGGCATTGTCTATCCTCTATCGTATGATAGACAATAATGAGGAGGTAGTTGAGTCTACCAGAGATGATGAGGGATTTGGTGAATCTAGCAATTAGATTCAGTTTGAATGGTTGGTGGATGTACGTGTTTCTCTTATTGGTTATCATGTTATTGTTTATTGTATTGATTGTTAACATCTTATTGTACTTTGTCTTCAGGGTTAGCATGTTTAATTACCAACGTTGGGTTAACATAAGTCGAAATGTGGTTTTATTCATATCAATATAAGTTTCATCTTAGAAATATTAAGTAGCGCTAGAATGAATTGTTTTAAATATGAATAGACATGACATATTCTTATAAATTTGGAAATTTGATCATTCTAACACATAATTGGTTTATTACTAATTTTAATATCTTATAGTAAATAAAACATGACATAATTCTTATAAATAATTGTTGAAACTATTTTAAGACATTTATTTTAAGACTTTAATATTTTAAAACTTTAAATTAAACATGTTAGTGCGAAAAACCAATTTTAATACGACAAATGTTAATTCAGTTAATGATTTATAATTCAACAACTAATTTATAATTGAAAATATTAAAATACGATACAAATGTTTAACTATGAATGTAAGTTATAAAATAGGACAAATTTCTTCAATTAAACTTTTTGATTGAAATTTTATAAATTTTAGTTTTATTTTTAATAGAATGAGTTATAAAGTCTAGGTTTTGCATGATAATATAAACTTCAACCACTGATTTATAAAATATATACAACACACGGATATTTGTCTAAAAACAATTTTAATTTAAGACAAACAATTTCAACAAATTTAAAATACAACAACTGTAAATTCAACCACTGATTTATAATTTAAAAAATTACAATACGATACAAATGTTTTTTTCACATCATAAATTAAGGGGGAGTAGGACAAATATTACAATGATGGCCTTGTTGTCTGTTAGGGCGTCGATCAAGTCTAGAAGCAATGGTACTTTATGGCGTTGGATTTTCTGTCGTTTCGAATTCATGTTCGGATGGGTTATTATCAAGAGTTCATTGAATCCAGCCTGGACTTATGCCATGATCATCTAGGTTTTGTAATGGCGATTGAAATTCATGAAAATGTACAGGTGATCGAACATATGAAGGACCTACCATCTCCAAACTAGTAAATCCGTGAATTTTAATTGGTGGAGGTTGTGGAGAGCTAAATCGAGGGGATTAAAAACTGTGATAGGTTGGAGTTTAAATATTAGAATCTGGCTGCAATTGAGATTGTGTATCCCTCTGTGTCTGAAAAGGTTGTGAGGGACCGCCCGTGTCGATTACAACCTGACTCTGTTATGCGTACTGTGTGTTGTCGTACGCACCAAAATAATTTTGTACCACAGGATTTGGCTCAAATGTTAAATGTTCCCTTAAATTTGCATTAGAAGAACCAGCTTCTTGATGGCCAAACATGGTTTGTGTGCCGCATTAAACGTCGGTGAAAAATGTAAGTTAGAATCCATATAACCATCAACGTTGTACGACACATCTTCTTCATTCAAATCTGGGATAAGAGGATGCGGAACTGATACGTATGCACCGGAACCAGATTGATAGGTTGCACCAGGATAGTTGCTAAAATCAACAGGAAAATACCGATATGGCATGTCTAAACGACGGCTACCCCCAGCTCGATCCATGTACTGTTGGATGCCATAGCATTCCTGTTGACTTAGATTGCTTCCTGACTGATACAAATGGCTCAGCCCCTCAAACTGTTACGACAATATATATTATTACATAAAGTCAATAATTTCTTTATATGAATGTAAATGATTCAATTAATGAAAATTGACTTACCGCTAAATCCCTAGATCCAGCAATGTTTTTGAACCCTCGGCGACCACTTGATTGAGGACGATCGATGTGATTAATCGTTCGCTGAAAGTACCATCTATTATATTCAATACTGACATCAGAGTTATTTGACAAAATACCATTGACGATATTTTCATGTCTCGAATGCCACTGTTGAATATAAATTCCGTGCATACTAAGCCAATCAACTTTCTTACCCACCCGATTGATTTTGTGCACCTTTTTTTGCTGATCAGATGTAAATAATAAGTTGTTTGACGGGATGGTCTGTACCATATTAAATTGTCTCATTACCCTGCTCGGTAATGTGGTTCAACAATCTCCCAACACATTAAATATGTGTTGCATCTCCAAGATTGAAAAGCACTTCTACAATCAACGTGTAGATGAGGCCGAAATTCACATATGGTGTCAAGTTAAACTAGCACATAACAGGGAGTAACAAGTAAGTGTGGTTCATAACTTTTTTAGTTTAAAAATTTAGAGCTTGAATTCAAAATAATATACCTCGTTATTTTCTAATATCATTAGAGTCAAGCGAGTCGTTTTTAAACAATGTGCTCCGGTTTCAGCAAAGTTGTGACTCCCTCTCCATCTATATCATTAAATATCTAGTCAATATTCAGTTTTGAAAATTGTATTACAATTATAATATATATCATATTCATTTTGTAGTTATCCTAAATAAAAGTTACAGTGGCCAGTCAGGTCAGTTGGGGAGGCAGGACTCTTTTTGGTATAATACCTTTCGAATATTAAACGACCAAACCCGATCAGACTATCCTAGACACCACCAATAACAATTATCTGGATAACTACAACATTTATATGTATATGCTATATGTTCTAATTTAATTTTTTCATTGTGTTAATAAATTGTTTATTTTTTTATATGTCTGATCTGAATGAAAACCTAACATTGTAATGAAATATATAACAATTGGTTTAAAAAAATAAACTTAATATATATTTTCATTTAAGTATAACTAAATTTAAATATATTATACAGTGAAACCTATTTTTAATTCACGTACATTCGCTTAATAAAATAAATTTAATATATTTATAAATAAAGTAACATTATTATTTTCTAGTTTTCTAAATACAAATGAATGGTAATTACTTATTATTCTTATAAAGTTTAATTTTTTTAGTGAATATATAGATAATATAATTTACACATGATTTGATTTAAGTTTGATTGGTAATGTTTGGTTTAGATTCGTTGTTTATATGTAAAATAAAGAATTTTAGTCATTATTTATTTTGTTTTATCAATAACAAATTCTATTTATATTTCTATAATATAACAAATTACAAATAAAAAAATATTTTAAAATTAACAAATGACATTTCAATGTTCTCCTTTTATTACGTACTAGCTTAGAAACCCATATGTTATAAGACTTATTCTAAAAAATTAGAGAATAATAAGTTTATAAAAAAGAGAAGTTAAAAAAGAATAATACAGTCATGCATTACTATAAAAGAAAATTTAAATTTAAATGTAACAATAAAGTAAAATTAAAAAAAATACTAACCTTGCACCAAAAGGAAAGACAATGTTGTTTTGCGGTACCGTCATTGCAGGGCGGATAAAATGGAATTCTCTTCCAAGCCCAAAGTAGTAACAATAAAAGTGGACCATACACATATTGTGTGTCGGAATTTGTAGCGTGGCATAAACTTCGATATAATCGTGCCAGGACAGCACTACCCCAACTCAGTCGATTGCGACGATCCAAATTATTTAAATTTACAAGTAAATGTAAAGGTACCCGATTTCCAGAATCCGGAAGCAATGTACCTCCCAGTATGTACATAATATACACACGGGCCCTTTGTCTAGGACCTTCATCACCACCCCGGACCGCTTGTTAGAACTCTGTCATTAAATCACTCATCTTCACAAACAACCCAGATACTTGGTTCTCCATGGGCACGAAACCAATATAAGTTAGACACAAGTTGTTAACTTGTTGGGAAGTAAGTTTAATATCAGCACCAGTTACGACATCTTCATCCACTGGCAATCCCCATAACACTTGTACATCTTCCAGAGTCACGGTAGTCTCGCCCATAGGAAGATGAAATGTATGGGTCTCCGGTCGCCATCTTTCTACAAGAGTAGTGATCAAGTGCCAATCAATTTTTTGGTTTCCGTATTCAAAAATTCCACGAAAACCGGTATCCTCGATAATTGTCATTACATCCTACGGTATCGGATGCTGCTTCAGATGTTTCCATAATTTTCCATCGCCACGATGAACCTCCAACGGAATGCCAATTTTTTTGTTTTATTCGGGATCTGTCAGGATCTAAACTTAACTAACCAAGACTAACTAATTTGAATTTATCAGAGTATAAATCAATAATATTGTATTTAATCAAAGTCTAATTAAGAAGTTTGCGGAATAACACTTAATTATTTTGATAAAAGCTTTCAGAATCAATAGCAAATAAACAAAAGTAATAATCAAAACTGCTTGTATTACTGAATCAGAATGATTACAATCACCTCTAATCTGTTTGATTAGACGAAGAACACAAATTGTTCTTAGGGTTTTACAACCTTAGAGGCTTATGAAAACTCAAACAAAAAGCAATTACAAACTTGAATGTGCAGAAACTTCCTATGCAATAGAAAGACCTATTCTATATATTTATAATGCTTCTTGATTTGTTTCCTTGAAGGATTCTGACTTCTCTGATAGTAGATATGCTGGAATCTCCATGTAGATATCGTTTCCTGAATATCAGCACTTTCTGTTTATGAAACCGTTGAGCAGCTTGAATCTCTTAGCAGTTTGAGCAGAGCAGCTTGAGTGAAATTACTCTGGCAGCATGAACTTTTACACTAGCAGCTTGAGATTCTTCAACTAACAGCATGAACTTTGTACTTACATAGAAATTCTACTAACAGTATGAGAAGTCTAACTAACAGCTTGAACTACTTAGAATATTTCCCAACAATCTCCCCCTAACTTAAATTCTTTATACAAGACTTTAAGTTCTATACAAATAAGGAAATAAACAAGTATACTGTTATTTACAAACCAAGGCTTTCAAAAACTTACAACTGTGCAAGTTTCTGATTGACAGCCTTCAAAAATTCTCTCTTCAAATCTTCTCTGTCACAGTATATTCTTACTGACCTCATTTGAAGTAATATAGCCTTTGGAAGATCAAGAAACTCAAAATTGAAGAACATACCAGATCCATCTGTAAATCTGATTCTGTAGGTCTTTGATTTGACAAACAGATCAACGTGTTTGACCTTCATCTCCTTTGCATTCTCTATATCTTTCCCTATACATTCAGGATCAGAAATACTTTGCAAATCTTTAATGGCCTGCTTGACTTGTGGGAGGGAAGATCTGACTTGAGTTGCAGTCCTAACATGATACATTCTTGTTAGCTCATCTCTGGTCATCCCTTTAGCCATATGCATTATGCTCTCGTACTCTTCTTCTGGACCAGATTCCCTTCTTACTACAAACTGATATCTTAAGTCAATGTTGTCCATTGGCTTAGCATACCAATAATTAATAAGAGGTTTTGTAAAATCATGTTGGTCTAAGGATTTCTCTATCTCCATCACCTTTTGCAGCTGATGCTCAAAAATCACCCTTTTGACCTGATCAAGCTTTGCTTGTGAGATTTGCTCTGTTTGAGGAATAGGAGCAACAGCTTGAACAGAAGGAGCAGGATCACTGGCAACAGTTTGAACATCACCTGTGCCAGCTTGAACTGGTTCTTGGGATCTTTGGACTTTTTGGGAGACTTTGGCTTTCTTTCGTTTGTCCATCTCTTTGTCATGGATATCTTGCTGCCTTTCTGTGCTCATAGACTGAGCCATCTTCTTTCGAATACCTGAAAGGCAAAATTAATTAGAAATCTTCTATGCTCAGCCTTTGAATGCCCTGTTGGCATCTTCCTCTTCCTTTCCCCTTACTTGACCACAAACCCTCTCAGGTAATCACCTAAGGTTTCATCATCTTCCATTGGGGGCTGGGTTTGCTGGTCTAATTCCTGATCTTGTTCTTCTGCTAATTTTCTGGCAATCTCAGCATCAAAGGCAATCTAGGCTTCTTTGTTAGAAAATTTATGCTTTGGAGACTCTATAAGAATGCCCTTGCCCTTATCTTTTGTAGCAGAAGATGTAGCTTGGACTGAACTGATGGGAGCTTGAAAACCTTCTTTTATAACAACTCCAGTTGCTTTTGAAGAAGCAGCTTGAGTTTCTAGGCTAACAGCTTGAGAAGCTGTTGGGACTGTTAGCCTAGATACTTGAACTGTTGGAGCTGCTTGGACTGATTCTGTTGGAGCTGCTTGGACAGATTCTGTTGGAGCTGCTTGGACTGCTTTAGGGATCTCCTGATTCTCCCCCTTTTTGGAAGCATTGGTTTGGTCAGGAGGACCTACAACCTTTGCCACTTGGGTTTGAATCAAACACTTTAATTGAATGATCTTATTCCCACAGAGGGTAAACCCTTTATGGAGATAATCCATTCTCTGATTTTGAGCCGCTTTTGCCTGCCTGAGTGCAATGATTTGTGCTCCATGTGCAGCAATGATGGACTGATGATATTCCAACATTGCTACAACAGGTTGCAGCTTAGGATCCGTTAATAACATAAGTTGCAGACTACCCTCAAGATCAGCAAACGTATGTGGTGCTTGTGATCTATCACTGGCATGAATTCCAGAAGTGGAAACCTCTGGGCCCCTCTGTTCTTGGTACTGGGGACTTCCAGCTGATGCTTGCACATTTGCTGTTGCCATGGGTGTGGTCTTAGAGATGTTGGCACTGTCCTGTGCCTCTTGTGTAGAAACAGCAGCAGTGTCAGCCACAGAACCATATGAACAATCTCTGGTGAGATGTTCACCTCCTGATTGAGATTGGGAGTGTTCTCAATGGGTGCCTGTTGGATATTCTGTGCAGAAGTGTCCTCCTGCACAGGGTTATTTGGCTCTTGTATGAGGGCTTAGGAGGAAGGAGCTCCTGGTCCTCTTTTCCTTTTGTATAGTTGGAGTGGGGATGTAGGCTTAACAATAGGAACAGAAAGGATTTCAGTATCTTGAGGAGTGGGTTGGGGTCCTGGGGGTGAAGCAGTAGTGTTAGGCTGAGCCTGCTCAGGACCCTCTCCTCTGTTTCTTGGAATGATGTTCATCATTGCAGAAGGCAATGGAACATCTACACTCAAAAAATTGGCACTTGGCTTTAAAAGCCTTTTAATAGAAGATAGTGAGTGCCTATGGGAAACATGTATCCTCTTATGTATTTGAAAATTTTTGCAAGTTTCTGCAATTATCTCTGCCAAAAATCTAGGATACATCAAAAATTTCCCATTCTTTAGGTAATGATGCCTTAGCATCCCCTGAAAAATCATATTTGAAAAATTGAACTGTTGGCATGTGGAAAAGCACACTAAGGCAGTGGCAATATTTGAAGAAAATTCTGACCAACCAGTTCTTTTAGGGCTAATACACTGCTGAATAATATGCACAAGATATTTCCATTTAGGTGAAAAGTGTGCTTTAAAGAAAGTAAAAGAATCAGCAGGACCCATATATCCAATATTGTAAAGACCAGTATGTAAAGCATTTAGGGATAGGTCGGTTATACCTGAGGCATCTTGAAGATGCAGATGTTGTCTGATGGATTCCTCAGTCACAGTGATGGTAGTGCCATCGATTTTGGATACCAGAAAAGGGACTCCATTGATGGTTTTTACAGAAGCACGGTTCCAGAACTGCTCAATATGTGAGATGTATATGGTGGGATTGATATTGAGAGCATGATTGATATGTGAACTACGAAGAAATTCCATCATGTCATGGAATGGTTCAAGATCAGTGTGTTTGAGAGAGTAGGGTAGACAGTTATGATCTTTGACAAACTCCATTGAAGATGAATCGGGCATTTTAGGGTTTCAGTGTTGTGCGTGGGAATTGTTTCAGAGAATCAAGAAGGGTTCAAGAAGATATTTTGCAACTGGTAGTTACAATAGAACGAAACTGGAACCTTTAAAGGTTTTGAAAATATCTAAACCCGCGCACACACTTATGGAAATGACCATATTGTCCTGCACACTTTGACAGATCAAATGAAACAACTAACAGTCCGAGAAAATGAACTAGCATCTTGAGAAAATACTCAAGCTGTTAGTTGGAAATTAAGCAACTATTAATGAAACAATGACTCCCCCTTAAATAAGCATATGAATTAGATAAGGGGTAAAGGCATACAATAGTAACCTACTTTTAAGAATTTATCAATATGGTACGTCTACTTTTTTATATGTCGATATGGTACCTATACTTCAATTTTTATACCGATATGACCATATTTGTAATAGACCCCTGTTTTTTTATACCATTAGAACCCTGTTTCGTATGTAAAAACCGGGCTCGATTATGTAGAATGACCATATCGATACAGAAAATTGAAGTACACGTACCAGATAGACAATCAAAAAAGTAGACGTACCATATCGATACATTTTCAAAAGTAGGTTGCTATTGTAAGACCTTAACCCATTAGATAATAATGAAAATAAATTAATCCATGTTTACCATACCAATATTTGATACCGGGAAAGTGAACCTTCCCACATCAAAAGGTTTTGTAAATAGATCAGCTAACTGATCGTCAGTATGAATTTTGGTAACTTGGATCAATTTCTTCTCATTACAATCCCTTATAAAGTTAAATCTGATGTCTATATGCTTGGTTTTTGGGAATTTCACTGGATTTTGCACAATGCTGATTGCACTTGAATTATCAATATATATAGGAGTGGATAGAAAGTTCATACCATAGTCTCTCAGTTGATTTGAATCCACATTACCTGGGAGCAACAGCTTGCAGCTGCTACATATTCTGCTTCAGTGGATGAGGTGGAAACAGTTGTTTGCTTTTTGCATTGCCAAGAGACCAGTCTTGCTCCTAAGTATTGACATCCACCAGTTGTGGACTTTCTGTCAATGTTGCATCCTCCATAGTCACTGTCAGAGTAGGCTGTTAGTTCAAGAGGAGAGTCTTTAGGATACCAGAGGCCTAAATGTGGTTGGCCTTTGAGATATCTAAAGATTCTCTTAACAGCAACCAAATGAGAATCCTTTGGAGAGCATTGAAACCTAGCACACACACAGACAGCAAACATAATTTCAGGTCTAGAAGATGTTAGATACATAAGAGATCCTATAAGAGATCTGTATAAATGAATGTCCACATCTATGCCATCTTTGTCTGTATGGAGCTGCTTGTGAGGATCCATTGGAGTACTTGCAACTTTGGTGTCTTGATACCTAAACTTTTCCAGTATGTCTTTAACATACTTTGATTGACTTATGAAGAGACCAGTGGGCTTCTGCTTGACCTGCAATCCTAGAAAGAAAGTGAGTTCTCCCATTGAACTCATTTGAAACTTTTTGTGCATTAATGCCTCAAACTCTTTGCACAGACAATCATTTGTTGAGCCAAAAATGATGTCATCAACATAGATTTGGACAAGCAGAATTTCAGCATTGATGGACTTTATGAAAAGTGTTTTGTCCAGAGTGCCTCTCTTGAACCCATTCTGTAAAAGGTATGATGACAGAGTGTCATACCATGCTCTAGGGGCTTGATGAAGTCCATAGAGAGCCTTGTCTAGCTTGTAGACTCTGTCTGGATACTTGTAGTCCTCAAAACCAGGAGGCTGACACACATAGACCTCCTCTTCAATTGTGCCATATAGAAAAGCAGACTTCACATCCAGTTGATACACTTTAAAACCTTCGAAGCTTGCATAAGCCAAAAACAGTCTGATGGCTTCAATTCTTGCCACTGGAGCAAATACATCATCATAATCTATGCCTTCTTCTTGAGTGTACCCTTGTGCTACTAGTCTTGCTTTGTTCTTGATGACTATCCCTCTCTCATCCTTTTTGTTTCTGAACACCCATCTTGTACCAATTGCTCTCTTTCCTTTAGGAAGATCAACCAGTGTCCATACATTCTGAATCTTGAATTGTAACAGCTCTTCCTGCATTGCCTCAATCCAGGATGAATCTTTCAATGCTTCTGATGCCTTTTTAGGTTCTAGCTGAGACATGAAACATGCATGTTCAAAACCAGCTAGACTGAATTCAGGAGCTGCTTGTTCAGCAGCAGCAGTTTCATTGTGAACCATTTTCCTTGTATGTACAGGTGTACATGGATCACCCAGTATTTGATTGAGAGGATGATACTTGTGAACTCTGAGTGTAGGCTCTCTTTCTGTCTGAAAAGAAGATCCAAGGTTTGTATCATCTCCATCAGGACCAGTGGATGGTTCAGCTTCTGGAACAGCTTGACTTGAATCTGGGACTCTTTCCCTTTGTGTTGGAGCTGTTCTATCAGGACATGGGAGTGGCACTTCAGTGTCTGGATTTGTATCATGTTGAGCATTCAGAACCCCTGGAGGGTCACATGACAGAAGTGGTATAGATGTATACTCATCCCAATTGTTTGAATCTGCTGCAGATTGAAACTGTGTGCCAACAGCTTGAGAATTTGTATTGACAGCATGAGAATTTGTGTTGACAGCTTCAATTCTGTTTGCATCAGCTTCTGCAGTATACTCAACAAAGCTCGGAGAAATTGTTAGTGAATCTAAATCAAACAACCAATCAGGACCAGTGCCTTTGACATTTGCAGTATTTTCATTAAATTTAACATTGGCACTTTCTTCAATGGTTTTAGACACACTGTTATATACTCTATAGGCTTTGATTTGAAATGAGTACCCTACAAAGAAACCTTCTTCAGCCTTACTTTCAAACTTGCCTAAGTGAGTCTTAGTGTGAAGGATGGTACATGGACAGCCAAATGACTTGAAAAAGGCTATTAAGGGTATTCTATTATGGAATAACTCATATGGAGTTTTTCCTTGTGATTGAACAATCTGAACCCTATTTAGAACATAACAGGCTGTGTTGACTGCTTCTGCCCAAAAGGTCATTGGCAGTTTTGAATCAGCTAACATGGTTCTAGCAGCCTCAATTAATATTCTGTTCTTTCTTTCAGCTACACCATTTTGCTGTGGTGTTCTTGGTGCACTATATTGCCTAGCAATACCTTTGGACTCACAAAAACTGTTTAGAGTATGATTTTAAAACTCAGTTCCATTGTCTGATCTTATCACCTTGACTTTTGAGTTGGATTGGTTTTCTATCTTAAGAATAAATGACTTAACTAGCTCAGCAGTTTCATCTTTAGACCTAAGAAAGTAAACCCAAGTAAATCTGGTGAAATCATCAACAATAACTAAACAGTAAGCCCTTTTATTCAAACTCAAAACAGATGTTGGACCAAAAAGATCCATATGAATCAGCTGAAGAGCAGATGAGATTGAATTTACTTGTTTGGCATTATGAGAAGTTTTGTGTTGCTTGCCTTTAAGACATGCTACACAATGAACATCACATATGAACTCCTTTTGTGGTAAACCTCTTACCAGATTCTTTTTGACTAAAACATTCATGGACTTGAAGTTCATGTGACACATCCTTCTATGCCAAAGAGCAGACTCATTGGATGATGCTTTGGATATCAAACAACTTAAAGTATTTGATTTGGATAAAAGATCTGTGTCCAAACAGTAGACATTGTCCTTTCTTGGTGTTCTTAGTAAAACAAGATTTTCAAGAATTTTGAAATCTTTTGAAAGGACAATGCACTCAGAATCTGTAAACAAAACAATGTTTTGTTTGTCACGGATTTGAGAGACACTTAATAAATTATACTTAAGTTGTTCAACATACAAAACATCATTGAAAATCATGTTGCCTGCATTAACAGTACCTTTACCTGTAACCTTACCTCCTTTGGAGTTGCCTCCAAATGCAACAAATCCTCCATTAAAGCCTTTGAAATTTGACAAGCACTCAGAATTGCCTGTCATGTGCCTAGAGCATCCACTGTCCAAATGCCATCTTGTTTTATGTGGTGACCTGTGGTTGCCCTGCACAAATAAAAGCTTAGTTAGTAGTGGAGTAAACCCAAACCAAGTTGGTTTTGGGTTGTCCTTGTGCATTAACATAACTAAATACTGTCTTGGATTTCTTATACATAGTAAGATCCACTGATGGAGTTTGTGGAGAGTACTTAGTTAGCACATGAGGTATCCAGGTATTTTGTCCATCCTTTTCAGTAACAGTCTCAAATGATCCATTACCAGTTCCAATTTTGAGCCTACCAGTCTGAATTGAGTCTGTAGTGCTAACAGCTTGAGAATTTGCACTAGCAGTCTCAACTTTAGACTTGGCAGTTTCAACATTTTTATCAACAGGTTCACCTGAGTTTGTACCTTTGACACACCATATTTGTTTAAAATTTACCTTTGGTTTAGCTAAAACTTGTTTTTGGTGTGTGGACTGTTTCTTATTAACTTTTGTGAACCTGTGATCTACTGTTTTCTTTGGAACTGATGTAGCAGAAGGTTTGACCTTTGAAATTTTTACATGAGTAGAACTTGACTTTTTATGAATCACAGTCTGTTTTGCAACAGCTGGTTTATAAAAACAATCCTTGGCCAAGTGATTTTTCCTGCCACAGTGAAAACACCTTTTGACTGTTTGAGTTGAAGAACCAGTTTTATTAGATAGTTTCTAGTTCTTGTTCCTTTGATTTCCCCTTACCTGCTGTTGTTTGGGAAACTTTTGAACACCATGCTTTTGGCATGGCAGACTGGAACATTTTTACCCTTTCTATTATTCTTTGAAGAAGATGCAGTGTTACAGTTAGAAGGTACAGATGCCTGTGGAGCAGCATTGCACACACTCATCTTCTCCTTTCCTTTCTTACTGGGGATTTGGTTTGCTATAGGTGCACTCGTTGTTTTGTGTTCTTGCTCAACTGCTATGCACTCACAGTCTCTATTTTGAATCTGATCTTCTTCAGATTCATGACTGTTATCAAGGATAGGATCTACAGTAGTCATAGACTCGTCTAGTGGTTCATTGACAAGCCTATCAGCAACCTCACTCATTGGATGAATGTATTTGTTATTGTATGGAGGTGGAGTAGCCCTGTAGCCTATGCCTTCTTTGGGATTAGCCTGAGATTTTACCCTATCTTTAAATTGGACTTCCATTAGGTGTTCCAGCTTTTGATTAGCCAATTTGAAGTTACCTAGATCTATATTGACAGATTCTAGTTTCTTATTAGCCTCTAACACCTTTTGTTCAGTCTCTTCTACCTTTTTATTTAGGGATTCTATTTTCTTATTTAGCTCCTTTTTCTCCCACTCATGATATGTTCTATCATGTCCCATTTGAATCTCATTATCCTTATAGTCATTCATCTGTTTTTCAAGATCTTCTATGGCTTGCATGTATTCATATCTCCTCTCTTCCATCTTAGCTAGAGTTTTGCACATGCTCTCATTATGGTCTCTGTACTTTTTAACCCTATTTTTGCATGTTTGAGAGCAGAGTTTAGAATTTACCTCAGATGGTAGTTCAGTGGAGGAGACATTTGATGTTTCTGCCATTAGAGCTTGATTTTGAAACTCTTCCTCTGTCTGATCACTCCAGTCAAACACATTGTCTTCTTGAGAGACAAGTGCTTGTGATGATGAAGCCTGATTATCCTGTTGAGGCCTTGATGATTGTTGACTTTGAGATCTGCATTCTCTGGCAAACTGGCCAAGTTTATGACATTTGTAACACTCAACTTTTGACTTATCAAAAGCTGGTTTGCCTTCTGTTCTGGCTTGAAAGTTAAACCTGCCAGTTCTTTTAAGAAACCTTTTGGCCCTCATGGTCAGCATTGCATGTTGCCACTTCAGATCCATCTCTTCAAGATCATCTGGATGAATTTGTTCTAGATCTTGAGCATTTAGTGCAAACAATCCATCATTGGCAACAAAAGCCTCATAGTGAGCTTCAGTAGAGTTGCCATCACCACCTGAAAAGGAATCACTGCAATTAGATTTTTCTGATGACATAAGTGCAGTATTGTGATTATAAGAGAGAGATTTCTTTTTAGTATCAATCTCAGTCTCAAACACTCTCAGACTATTGTACAGATCATCCAGTTCTATTTCATCAAGAGTGTCTTTTGTTCTCCATTGAGCAGCATAAACTGTCCATTCTTCTCCAAGAGATCTGAGAAACTTTCTGTTGACCTCATCTTGATCCAGACTGACTTTTGCACTTTCCAGTTCACTTATCAATTTGTTGAGCCTGTCAAAGATTTGAGTGAGGTTTTCATTCTTGCCACCAGAAAAGTTCTCATACTGCTGTTTCATAAGATCTTTTTGATTTCTTTTGGTGCTGGCATTCCCAGCAAATCTTTTCTCTAAAGCATTCCAAAGAGAATGAGCAATATAAAACTTTTTGAACTGATGTTGATAAGCATTAGGAATGGCTATTTGTAAAAGTGTAAGAGCTTTCACTTCATTCATTTTAGCCTTTCTTTCAAGTTCAGTTTTTGGAGGAGTTTTGACCGGTTTTCCCTCATCATCAAGTTCTGGATCAACTACAGGAGGAAATTCAACAGCTTCCCATATGGCATAATCAATGAATTGAATATGCTGTTGAATCCTGAGTTTCCACATCTCAAACTCAGTGGGCTTGAGCATAGGCACTTTGAGTCCTTGCCCAGATCCACTGCTGCTATTATCAAATTCCATTGCAAAAGATTAAAAATTTAAAAGAAAGCTTTCGACTTTGAAAAACAAAGAACGACCTGTGGCTCTGATACCACTTGTCAGGATCTAAACTTAACTAACCAAGACTAACTGATTTGAATTTATCAGAGTATAAATCAATAATCTTGTATTTAATCAAAGTCTAATTAAGAAGTTTGCGGAATAACACTTAATTATTTTGATAAAAGCTTTCAGAATCAATAGCAAATAAACAAAAGTAATAATCAAAACTGCTTGTATTACTGAATCAGAATGATTACAATCACCTCTAACCTGTTTGATTAAACGAAGAACACAAATTGTTCTTAGGGTTTTACAACCTTAGAGGCTTATGAAAACTCAAACAAAAAGCAATTACAAACTTGAATGTGCAGAAACTTCCTATGCAATAGAAAGACCTATTCTATATATTTATAATGCTTCTTGATTTGTTTCCTTGAAGGACTCTGACTTCTCTGATAGTAGATATGGTGGAATCTTCATGTAGATATCGTTTCCTGAATATCAGCACTTTCTGTTTAGAAACCGTTGAGCAGCTTGAATCTCTTAGCGGTTTGAGCAGAGCAGCTTGAGTGAAATTACTCTGGCAGCATGAATGTTTACACTAGCAGCTTGAGATTCTTCAACTAACAGCATGAACTTTGTACTTACATAGAAATTCTACTAACAGTATGAGAAGTCTAAATAACAGCTTGAACTACTTAGAATATTTCCCAGGAGGATCGTTCTCGTTCAATTGAAATAACTTGAACGTCTGATGTTCTTCATTTATAAACAATAGCTCGCCATTAATTGGCCCAGCAAAAATTTCTTCTTGACCAGCCATTACAGAAATTAGAAGGTTATGAAAATTGTTTAAAAAGATAAAGATTTAGAGAGTGGGTGTTTGAAAAGATAAAGATTTAGAGAGTGGGATATAGAAATATTAAGTTTAAGAAGGTTATAAGAATTGATATGTTTAAATTTCTTATATATAGGGGAGTGGCGGAGTTCACGGGCACCGAAGAAAAGCTTGAATAAAAAGGCTGTAAAAGTGACTGCCATTCGGGGTTGGGAATGGCGAAGAAGACAAAAACCTGCATAGTGTGACTGTAAAAGCTGCATTTGGTTCTCTGAAGACCGAATGGAGGTACATGACAAAAAAAATGAAAAAGCTGCAATCGGTTGTCTGAAGACCGAATGGACAACCAAAAGAGCTGCTGCAACCTATCCTGACATTCGGTATTGAGAGTACCAAATATAGTAGATTTGTAAAAAAAAAAGCTATTACTTTTGATGTAATTTTTAAAAATTACCGTACTTTTAAAAATCTATGCACAAAAAAGCCATGAACATTGAACCAAAAAAGTAAGAAACCACACCATCAGAAAATCAACAAAATAAAATTGGCATGCAAAGTACGTTAGACTGTTAAGAGGGGTCGATACAAGAGAACCAACAAGAACTGCTAAAAGAGTCTCTACATTAAAAAAAGGTTCCGACAATGAGAGGAGTTAGCATGACAAGGCACCAAATAATGCCAAAGAAACCAGAGCAGCAGAGCCGATAGCAAATCCCTATGGAACAACCATGAATTATAACTTTTCAGCAATAATCACAAGAAAAAAAATTACTTCCTATAGTCTGAAAGTAATGTTAAATCACATTTCCAGTGGTTGCGGTGGTGTTTCGAACTCTCACGGTTTCTATGGCTCATATTAGCCATCTCGGGCTCCAGCATTGTCACTGATTGGACTATAAGCATCCATAGCCAGTCCAGTGGCAATGGTGCTGACAAAGATGCCTATTGTGATGACAAAAATAGGAATGATAACATATTTGTATCCCAAAGCAAGGCCGAAGATACCATTTGTTGCAGCACCGGTCCTACAGGAATCAGCTGAAAGAGGCGCTAAACTCGTGATGTTCTGTGAGATATTGATTACGTATGATATATGGTTATTCGACATTTCGACACATGGTCACGAAGAAATAACTGCAAAGCAATTGATGCAAGATCATGAGTTTTCAGCGTTTCATTTTAATTTTAAACAGCTAGAACATGGGCAGACCCATGTGGTGATGACGGTGCTACGTGGGTCCCTCTACTAATAACTTTGGTTTGTAGTGTATTCTTATAATTTATTGTTGTGCAACCGGTGATTTTTTAACGTGCAACCGTGCTTTTCAAAAATTAGAACATTCATTAAAAATTTAATCAAAAAGTTTTATAACCTTTAATCAAATAAATAAATTTGTAGTTTAATTATTTGTAAAATAGAAGCCAGACCACCAGCTGAGCACCCAAAAAGAAGGGCCTGAACATCAACGTTTGAGTCCATACGTAATTTTAATACGAGTGTTTAAAATACCATAATTAGTGAAATCAAATACATATAACTTGCAAAGGGATTATAAAGGCAAGAAAAGCAACCTACCTTGCTAAACTTTATGATTATAGCAACATACTTAAGAAAAAGTGTTCATTACTTATAGAAAAAAAATTGACTTTGGATATTCATAAAAACAAATCCATTTTGGGATAAACATTGAATAAATCAAATGTTACATATTTTCGGATAAACATTATATTTATATGTATATTACCGCATCTAAATTACATCCAGAGATTTGTTCAAGTAACCGAGTTATAATTTATATAAATAAATACATAGAAAAAGAATGAAAACAACCATTGCTCTTATATAAATAATGATGAAATAATCAAATGCAAAAATTAAAAGACCCATGATAATATACACATCCCTTTTTTCATAAGTTTTACACATTTTCTTCGAAACCAACGGGACTGGACAAGTATTTCCTGAAATGGGTTGGTACAGGCCTAAGCCAAATTCTCCCCCCAATCATGCTCTTGTTCAAGAAAGGTTCACACTCATCACGTGATAGCTCAAGCAAACATCAAACCCTCTTTGATCTATCGGTACTTGGACCATAACACTTGTATTCCCCATAATACACCGTGCTACCAGAAACAAACGATGATCAATTACATTGTTTTGATGATGAGATACAAATGCAGTATCAGGGAATCAACATAATGTTTGCACCTTTCCTTGCTTGGGTCATCCCAATCTTGCCATCCCTCTGGTGATATTCCATTTGTCATGTATGTATGTGCAAATACGACGCGTTCCAAGAACGACGCTACCATCTAATCCTGTTAATTTACAATTCAAGAATGTGAGGCCCGTATAGTCTAATAACGAATTCCGATGTTGAGATGTCATTGTTCCGAAAGTTTTAGCTAGCGAATGAAGGTGGCAGCTCTTCAATGTGTATATGTGTCAATAATAATGTAATATGTAACTTTACTAAAGTCAAAAGGTGTAGAGTGACATTAGTTCATAGTTGGAGGGGCTAGATTGAAAACTCATGGAATATATATAGATGCATGAATATGTACGTAGTAACATTCATTCATATTCACTCTCTCAAATTCGTATAGATTTTCAAGATATCTTCTTCCTCGATTCTTGTAAATAGTTACTTTGATTTCTCAATAAAGATTCAAGTTCTTCTCATTCTTTTGTTTTCGATTACATTGTTTAAACCACAACAAAGTGGTATCAAGAGCCAAGGTTGCGATTCTTTGGGTTTACGTAGGAGGTGTAGTTTTCCGTCATCGTTGTTCGAAGTTCGAAGGTACGTTCCGAAATTCTCAGATTTCGTCGGAAGGGGTTGCATTTCGTTTCTTTTCTATCTGCCATTGCTACGTGGGGAGGAGTAGTGATCGAAAGTTTTTTTTCTTGTGGGTTCTTCTCGGCTAAACACACGGTTCTTGAGTCTACGTTGGAGACGAAAATCAACGACGAAATTCGTAGGAAATTCTTTGATTTTCTGCAACTTTTCTCTCGCCGGAAAAACCTGTTTAACCGGAGAAGACGACCGGAAAAGGAAACTGATTCAAACTTCGAAGTTGGGCTAATCACGAACTTGTGATTCGAACATAGACCATTCACGAAGTTGAGAGCCTCTCGAAGTTAACTAGATTCACGAAGTTCAGACCTTCTAGAACTTAGCCTATTCGAACTTGGAGGGTCTCGAATCTAAGGAGATCTCGAATTTAGGGGGATCTTGAAGATAGGTGGTCTCGAACTAGAAGGGCTCTCGAACTTAAGTTGTGTTTGAACATAAGGGCTCACGAACTTAGTAGTCTCGAAGTTAAGGAGGTTCTCGAACCTGAGGAGCTCTCGAATTTAAGGTCCTCGAACTTAGGTGGATCACAAACTTGGATTCCTCGAATTTAAGCAAGCCTCGGATTTAGGTTGTTCTCAAACTTGTCTTTACGAATTTTATTATTCGAACAATGGAACCCCCTATAATGGTTGAGAAGATTACGGGCAAAAACAACTTCAGTCTCTGGCGACTTAAGATGAGGGCTCTTCTGAAAAGGGAAAGTATTTGGACTCCGTTAACGGGTAGGCGACCCGAAGACATGGAGGAAGCCGAGTTCAGATTGCAGGACGAAAAAGCGCATTCCACGCTTTTGTTGTCACTTTCCGATGAAGTACTTTATGAAGTCGCAGACGAAGAAATAGCCGAGGGCTTATGGACGAAACTGGAGTCTCTGTATATGACGAAGTCATTGACTGTGCCGTCCTCATATTTTGATAGTATAATTGAATCACCAGGATCAACAAACAAGCCAATGAATAACATGATAATTAAAATTGAATACTTAAATTAGATTTAAGCAGTTCCACACTAAAGCAATTAAAGTATATGTTTATAGTGATTAAGTCTAACTATTACAACATCATAATTGTTTTGAAAGTACCAATAGCTTCTAAAGTCTCTGGGACATTGAATTGAAATTTCCTTAAGTAGAACGTCCAGCTACACCTTTTCCTTTGCCTGTAAACATTGTGAGTCAACGGTAAGCTAATTTTCTTAGTGAGATAACATATTCTACATTCAACATAAATTTCTTTACAAGCATAGTGTGAAATTTGGCAGTGAAAGCCCCATAGTATGTGTAAAACCATGCAGTGCAAGCATGGGCTTGGCAGTTCAAATGCTGATCGGGGATGTGCCGAACCTGACCAGGATAACGAGTGGGATGATCAGTCCCGACAGTGGCCTGCTGTCAGCCCCAGTCCAGGTCGCATCAAATTGTGAAGTAATGATCATTCAATGCAAGCATGATGTAAATAGATGCACTTTCAAACGAGCACAGGCTACATGTGTGTTACATGTCAAGTACGAGTGTGCATCATAACAACAAATCATTCATGAGTGCCAATTGATGTATATGAACAATGTGAACATGCCATTGAATTGTAAAAGTGTGAATGCAAAGACAATAAATGTTAGAATGATAATCTATTACTCACAGTGATTGGTATAGTGTGATCTATCTCTGAATCAATGTGTGTTTGATAAAACCACAATGATCTGTAAAGTCAGTGTAATAGTGAATTTATGTCAGTATTTGCTAAAAACTTAAATTCTAAAAATTAAATGAAATTGGGTCTGAATTCGGACCACATCCGAATTCGGATGGTCCGAGATAGGTGATCCGAATTGGGTGATGGTCCGAAATAGGTAAAGGTCCGAATTGTTATGGTCCGAATTGGGTGATGGTCCGAAATGGGATGGGTCCGGATTGGGACATTGGTCCGAACTCGGATGGATCCGGACCGAGTTCATACTTGTTTAAATTCCTTATATTTTCCAGAATTTACTTTCTGTCCATTTTGCATGTTTCCCTATCTAAAATTGCAAATATGAACTTTATTGTACATTTTTAACTTATAACATATCACTAACATACCAAAATATTCCATATTTGTCCATTTTTCATCAAGTCTCGATGAACACACACACACACTAAAAACACATACTAAATTCAAAATCATACTTAGACTTCGAATCTGATTCTGAAATTTGGTATGTTGCATCATCAATACTCGATTTAAACTAATCTATCATAATATAACATGCATTAACATTTGCAACATAAATCTTAGAAATCGGTTCTCACAAAAATCGAACCAAAACTTCCCAAATCCGTAAATTTAAGCAATTGTTACCTTGAGTTGATGCTTGCAGTTGTTATAGTTCCTAATTTGCTATCTGAATCCAACTTTTGCACTTTAATTTGTTGATTTCTTGTGTGTTCTTGGATTAAATCCGAGAGTTAGAGAGAGAGAGTGAGAGACGGTTGAGAGAGAGAATGAGTTTTTGAAATAATGAAAGAATTCCCTTCTTTTATTTTCTATTTTGACCCAATTGCACATTATACCCCTCAACTTTGTATTTTCTTATTTAAACCGATTTTAAATGTTTGAATCGGTTCCTTATGGTTTGCTTGCTCAAAAAACAACGATGAGGATTTTCCTCATCTTTTCTTATTTTTAAATTGTGATTGAAAACGAAATAATAACTCCATTAATACAATAATTGAGTCCTTAAAATCATAAATTACATGTACTTAAAATTAGGGATGTTACAGCATGGGCTCCACTACGCCTATACTTCGTCCGCGAAGTCCTGCTGCGCTAAACAAACTTGGGTACTTAGTCTTCATGTCTTCTTCCGATTCCCAAGTGTGGTTAGCTCCTCTATGATGCTTCCACTTGACCAGCACCATCTTGTTTTCCTTATTGCGGAGTTTCTTGACTTTTGATTCCAAAATGCACTCTGGCTCATCAACGAATCTTAGACGTTCGTCAACCTTAATTTCTGAATGATCAGTCCATGGTTCCCTTTCGGGCACCAGACTCTTTCTTAAGTATCCAACGTGAAAGACCGGGTGAACACCTGACAATTCCTCCGGTAAGTCCAATTGATAGGACTGATTCCCAACTCTTTCAATGATTCGAAAGGGTCCTACAAATCGAGGAGATAGCTTTCCTCGCTTAACGAATCTTGTAACACCCTTCATCGGAGAAACCTTTAAGTAGACCCAATCATCCTTTTGAAACTTTATGGCTTTGTGACGGCGATCGTGATAGTTCTTTTGTCGATCTTGTGCCGTTTTCATGTACTGTCGAATAAGTTGTATCTTTTCGTTTGTTTCTTGCAATAAGGCGGGTCCAGCTATTGGAGTTTCTCCTATTTCCCTCCAACAAGTTGGAGTCCTACACTTTCTTCCATACAGGAACTCGAATGGTGCCATTTTGATTGTGGAATGGTAACTGTTGTTGTAGGAGAATTCAACCAATGGGAGGTGATCGTCCCAGTTACCACCCAAATCCATGACACAGGCTCGGAACATGTCTTCCAGAGTCAAAATAGTTCTTTCACTTTGTCCGTCAGATTGAGGTCTGTAAGCCGTACTCATTGCGATACGAGTACCAAGAGAGTTTTGCAAAGCAGCCCAGAAGTTGGAAGTGAATCTACTATCTCGGTCAGAGACAATAGACTTAGGCACACCATGCCTGATAACGATTTCGTTCATGTAGATCTGGGCAAGACGGTCCAGTGAATAAGTTTCTCGAATAGGAATGAAATGAGCAGATTTTGTTAATCGGTCAACAATGACCCAAATGGCATCATGCTGACGACGAGTCTTGGGTAGCTTTGTTACAAAATCCATAGTAATATGGTCCTACTTCCATTCCGGGATAGGAAGAGGTTGCATACTACCATAGGGTTGTTGGTGCTCGACTTTGACTAGTTTGCATGTTCTGCACTTTTCCACAAATTGACCAACATCTCTTTTCAACCCTGGCCACCAGAAATCCCGGTCGTTGTACATTTTTTGTGCTACCAAGATGAATTGAGTACTTGGATTGGTGAGCTTCTTCAAGTATTACTTTTCGCATGTTCCCGAACTAAGGAACCCAAACTCTGCCGTACACACCTTTGAGTCCAGTTCCATCGTCTTGCATTAAAGGTAGCTGAACTCTGATATTTTCATCCTTTACATACTCCTCCGTTAGAGCTTGCATTTGAGTAGCCCTTACTTCATCTATGATTGTTGACGTCAGAATTATGGAAGTCAAGGCATAACAATACGCCTTGCAATATGCTTTCCTACTTAGGGCATCAGCCACTACGTTGGCTTTCCCTGGATGGTATAAAATTTCACAATCATAGTCTTTGATCAGCTCCGTTGACCTTCTCTGCCTCATATTCAAGTACTTCTGACTGAATATATACTTTAAACTTTTATGGTCGGTGTAGAGCTAACACTTGGTTCCGTACAAATAGTGCCTCCATAATTTGAGAGCCAAAGTCACAGTAGTTAGCTCTAGATCATGAGTAGAGTAATCCTTCTCATGTGGTTTGAGCTGTCTGGAAGCGTAGGCTATGACATTTCCTCTTTGCATCAGTACAACACCCAAACCCATGCCTGATGCAATCGTGTAGACAACAAAGTCCTTGTTCCCTTCAGACAGGGCTAATACTTGTGCTTCACTTAATAGCTTCTTTAATTTGTCAAAAGTCGTTTGTTGTTCTTCTTTCCAAAAGAAAGTTGCATTCTTGCGAGTCAGCTTAGTAAGTGGAACAGCGATCTTTGAAAAGTCTTTGATGAATCGGCGGTAATAACCTGCCAATCCCAGAAAGCTACGAATCTCTGAGGCGTTGCGAGGTGATTCCTACTTCCGGATAGCTTCGATCTTAGCAGGATCAACAGCAATCCTAGCACCAGATATCACGTGCCCCAAGAATTGGATCTGAATTGAATATTGAGAAGGTACAAGTTAACAACGGGTTTATGATTTAGTATAAGGATCAAGAAATTGTTTCGAATGTTGACACGTACTTGCCTCAACCAGAATTCACATTTCAAGAATTCGGCATAAAGTCGCTCTTAACTCTAGCAAATCTCGAAGATGTGTAGTATGATCCTCTTTGGTCTTTGAATAAATGAGAATGTCATCGATGAACACGATGACAGATTTGTCGAGCATTGGCCGGCATACTCGATTCATGATATCCAAGAAAGCAGCCGGCGCATTTGTAAGACCAAACGGCATTACCAGAAACTCATAGTGTCCGTAACGAGTTCTGAAAGCCGTTTTAGGAATGTCGTTTTGATGCACTTTAAGCTGGTGATAACCCGCACGAAGATCAATCTTCGAAAAGTAACTTGCGCCTTGTAACTGGTCGAAGAGATCATCAATCTGGGGCAACGGGTATTTATTCTTGATTGTGACTTTATTGAGTTCTCTGTAGTCGATGCACATATGCAATGTGCCATCTTTCTTTTTGACAAACAGAACAAGAGTGCCCCAAGGAGATGAACTTGGACGGATAAAACCTTGGTCAAGTAGCACCTGTAACTGTTTCATCATTTCCTGCATTTCTGCAGGAGCTAAGCGATAAGGAGCCTTTGCTATTGGAGCAGCTCCGGGAATGAGATCGATACGGAATTCCACTTGACGATCAGGTGGCAATCCCGAGACATCTTCTGGAAAGACATCTGGAAACTCAGAAACAACAGGAATGGTGGATAGAGATTGAACTTCAGCCTTTGCATCAACAGCATAGGCTAAGTAAGTTGAACAACCCTTAGCAACATGCTTTCGGGCTTTTGCAATTGAAATGAGGCACAAGTCGCCTTTGTGTCTGTCACCATATATATACATATGTCTCGGCCCTCAGGAGTGGTAATCTTGATCATTCATTTCTTGCATACAATCTGGGCCTTATTGTGAACCAACCAGTCCATACCTACTATAACATCGAATTCCCCGAACTCCATGGGAATTAAGTCTATGTTGAACACTACATCCTCTACAAGTAATGTGCACTTCCTATATACCTTGTCTGCCTTAACTAACATGTTACTAGCAGTCTCAATATCAAGTACAAATTGCAGTTTTGAAGTAGGCATGTTAAATTGACGAGCAAATGAAGTGGAGACAAATGAACGATTGGCTCCGGAATCAAACATAATGCATGCGGGAATTGAGTTTACAAAGAACGTACCAGTGACCACCTCCGGGTCATCTTTTGCTTCTTCAGCAGTGATTTGGAATGCCCTTGTTGGAGCCCTTTGAGATTGATTCCTGCGAGCAGTGGAAGCTGCAAAAGATCTTGTCGTTGATTGTTGAACCATCTGATCCCATGGGGGTTTCGGGCAGTCCCTTGCAAAATGGCCAAGTCTGTGGCAGTTGCAGCATGCATTGTCTTTTCAAGGACAATGCTCCCAGTGATGGCCCTTCTGCCCACAACATGAGCAGTACATATCTTGAGTCTTGCACTCCCCAGAGTGCGCCTTCCTGCATCGCCTGCAGTCTCTCATTCCAAAACTGGACGAAAAGGCCTTTCCCTTCTTGGGCGATGAAGATGGTTGATGGGATTGAGGAGAGGATCGGGATGATCCAGACTCTCGCTGCCTTTTTGGCGGCGACGGTTGAGTCGGTGCTGCGGCAGTTGAACCGATGACATAACCGGATAACAAAAAAATCTGCTCCACATTTCGAGCAGCCTCTAGCAAACCAGCAAAAGTTGTATACCGAACCCCACTCATGGTTCGGCGTATCTCATAGTCTACACCGGCCTCAAATCGGGCTATCTTTATCTCTTCCGTATCAACCTGATGGGGTGCGAACAGGCTTAAACGGGTGAACTCGACGGCATATTGTGTAACCGTCTTTGTTCCTTGGGTTAGATTCAGAAACTTCGCCTCTAGACAGCGCTTCTCATCTGCAGGACAGTATTGCTGAGAGAATAATTCCTTGAATTCGTTCCAGGACATGTGTGACACTACCTCCATCGTCAACACATGTGTCATTGCATCCCACCACATAACTGCGTCCCTTGCAAACCGGACCATCTCCTTTTCAGGGCAGTCGCTGATTCTGAAAGTTCGTTCGGTGGTGGTGATCCACTCCAATGCTGTGACAGCATCTCCAGTTCCATCAAAAGTAACCACTCCATTACTTTTGAAGTCCTTAAACCTACAACCCCTTGACTTGTTAGAAGACCCAGTGTCTCCTTGTCTTTCCTCTTGATCATCCTGTTGTTGCTCCTTGTACATTCTTTTATCGGCCTTTCGTTTCGTTTCGGCCTCATCTCTGGCCCATAATTGGTCAGCAAACGACTGAGCCTGCTCAGCCATTCTTTTGGATCGTAGCTCATTGTTTTGTTCCATGAGTGCTTGCATCATCTGGAACATTTGTTGAGGAGTCATATCGTCTCCTGGCATGTTCTGAAATATAACAATTTATATTTAGAACATTTGGTTGTAAGTCCTAAGTGTTTACAGTTGCCCTTTATTTGTCCTCGTGTGCATGTCAATCCTATCTTAGTTCGGATCATTTCCTAGGTGTCCATTCTAATATCATAACCTAAGTTTGAGTCCAAGTCCTCACGGACACTTGAAACCTCAAACTAATGCTCTGATACCAAACTGTGATGTCCTCATATTTTGATAGTAAAATTGAATCAACAGGATCAACAAACAACCCAATGAATAACATGATAATTAAAATTGAATATTCAAATTAGATTTAAGCAGTCCACACTAAAGCAATTAAAGTATATGTCTACAGTGATTAAGTCTAACTATTATAACATCATAATTGTTTTGAGAGTATCAAATTCTTGCCCAAAGCTACAAACATTCAAGTACCAATAGCTTCTAAAGTCTCTGGGATATTGAATTGAAATTTGCCTAAGTCAAAGGTCCAGCTACACCTTTTCCTTTGCCTGTAAACATTGTGAGTCAACGGTAAGCTAATTTGCTTAATGAGATAACAGATTATACATTCAATATAAATTTCTTTACAACCGTAGTGTGAAATTTGGCAGTGAAAGCCCCATAGTATGTGTAAAACCATGCAGTGCAAGCATGGGGTTGGCAGTTCAAATGCTGATCGGGGATGTGTCGAACCTTTTGGATAACGAGTGGGATGATCAGTCCCCGACAGTGGCCGATGTCAGCCCCAGTCCAGGTCGCATCAGATTGTGAAGTAATGATCATGCAGTGCAAGCATGATGTAAATAGATGCACTTTCAAATGAACGCTGGCTACATGTGTGTTACATGTCAAGTACGAGTGTGCATCATAACAACAAATAATTCATGAGTGCCAAATGATGTATATGAACAATGTGAACATGCCATTGAATTGTAAACATGAATGCAAAGACAATAAATGTTAGAATGATAATCTATTACTCACGGTGATTGGTATAGTGTGATTTGTCTCTGAATCAATGTGTGTTTTGACAACACCACAATGATCTGTCAAGTAAGTGTAATAGTGAGTTAATGTCCGTAATTGCTTAAAACTTAAATTCTGAAAATTAATGAAATTTGATACTGATTTCGGACCACATCCGAATTTGGATGGTCCGAATTACAAATGGTCCGAAATTGGGATACAGGTCCGAAGTGGGTTAGTCCGAAATGGGTTGGTCCGGATCGGGTCTTTGATCCGAAATGGGTGTAATCCGAATTTGGAGGGGTCCAAATTAGGATGAATCCAGAACAGGCATGGTCCGAATTCGGATGGATCATCAGTCCGAGTTCATACTTAGTATATTTCCAGATTTTCATTTTTGACCATTTTTGCATGTTTCAGTAACTACAATTGTAAATATGAACTTAAATGTATAATATCAACTTATAATATGTCATAATGTACCAAAAACCTCACATTTGTGTCCATTTTTCCACAAGTCTTCGAAGAACACACACACTAAAACACACAGTTACTTCAAAATCGTACATAAACTTCGAATCTGATTCTGAAATTTGGTATACTACAACATACATGCTCGATTTTAACATTACAACAATCATCTCTAACATGCATTAACATTTGCATCATCAATCTTGAAAATCGGTTCCCATATAAACCGAACCAAAAACTCCATAAATCTCAAGTTTGAATGAATCTTACCTCAAATTGTTTGTTGTAGCAGTTATAGTTCCTAAATTGCAACTTGAATCCAACTTTTTGCACCTTATTTTGATGATTTCTTGTGTTCCTTGTATTGAAGCCGAGAGAGAGAGAGAGAGAGAGAGAGAGAGTACGGTTTAGAGAGAGAGAGAGAGAGAGAGAGAGAGAGAGAGTAGAGAGAGAGTGTGAATGTTGAAATGAAGGGTTTTCCATCCTTTTATTTGTATTTTAACCTATTTGCACATTACACCCCTCAATGTTAGAATGATAATCTATTGCTCACAGTGATTGGTATAGTGTGATCTATCTCTGAATCAATGTGTGTTTGATAACACCACAATGATCTGTAAAGTCAGTGTAATAGTGAATTTATGTCAGTAATTGCTTAAAACTTAAATTCTAAAAATTAAATGAAATTGGGGTCTGAATTCGGATGGTCCGAGATAGGTGATCCGAATTGGGTGATGGTCTGAAATAGGTAAGGGTCCGAATTGTGTATGGTCCGAATTGGGTGATGGTCCGAAATGGGATGGGTCCGGATTGGGTGATGGTCCGAAATGGGATGCGTCCGGATTGGGACATTGGTCCGAACTCGGATGGATCCGGACCGAGTTCATACTTGTTTAAATTCCTTATATTTTCCAGAATTTACTTTCTGTCCATTTTGCATGTTTCTGTATCTAAAATTGCAAATATGAACTTTATTATACATTTTTAGCTTATAACATATCACTAACATACCAAAATATTCCATATTTGTCCATTTTTCATCAAGTCTCGATGAACACACACTCACTAAAAACACATACTAAATTCAAAATCATACTTAGACTTCGAATCTGATTCTGAAATTTGGTATGTTGCATCATCAATACTCGATTTAAACTAATCTATCATAATATATAACATGCATTAACATTTGCAACATAAATCTTAGAAATCGGTTCTCACAAAAACCGAACCAAAACTTCCCAAATCCGTAAATTTAAGCAATTGTTACCTTGATTTGATGCTTGCAGTTGTTATAGTTCCTAATTTGCTATCTGAATCCAACTTTTGCACTTTAATTTGTTGATTTCTTGTGTGTTCTTGGATTAAATCCGAGAGTTAGAGAGAGAGAGAGAGAGTAGAGAGAGTGAGTTTTTGAAATAATGAAAGAATTCCCTTCTTTTATTTTCTATTTTGACCCAATTACACATTATACCCCTCAACTTCGTATTTTCTTATTTAAACCGATTTTAAATGTTTGAATCGGTTCCTTATGGTTTGCTTGCTCAAAAAACAACGATGAGGATTTTGCTCATCTTTTCTTATTTTTAAATTGTGATTGAAAACGAAATAATAACTCCATTAATACAATAATTGAGTCCTTAAAATCATAAATTACATGTACTTAAAATTAGGGATGTTACATTGACAAATAAGTTGCTTCTAAAACAGCGACTATTTTCATTGAAGATGAAGGAGGGTTCGGCGCTTAAAAATCATTTAGATGAATTAAATTCGATCTTGATGGATCTTAAAAATCTGGAGGTAAAAATCGAAGACGCAGATTTGATTTTACTCGTGTCGTTGCCGCCATCTTATGAAAATTTTGTGAATTTTTCTGTCATCGGAAGGGATACAATCACACTTGAAGAAGGGAGATCGAGTCTTCACTCACGTGAACTCCGTCATAAAGCCTCAGGGAACGGTCTGTAGTCCCAATCAGTGGGTTTAAATGTGGTTAGAAGTGACAGATACGGTGATCGATCAAGCACAGAGAAAGGAAAGCAGAGGAGAGGAAGATCAAAGTCACGGACAAGGAAACCCGGTAACAAAGATACTTGTCACACTTGTAGTCAAAAGGATCATTGGAGAAGAGATTGTTCGAAGAATCAAGCAAGCAGTTCAAATGCAAACGTGGCAAAGGAGGATGAAAATTCATAGGCGGATGTTATGCTTATGGTGTCGTCTTGTCGTGTGGGAACTTCACAGGAGTGGATTCTGGATTCGGGGTGATCGTTTCACATGTGTCAGTACAAGGAGTGGTTCTCGACGTATGAAGAGCAGAGTTGTGGAAGTGTTCTAATGGGTAACGATGTTCCATGCAAGGTGGTTGGCATTGGGTCGATCAAGATTCGTATGCATGATGGAGTTGTTCGGGAATTGAACGATGTTAGACACAGTCCAGAAATGGCGAAGAGTTTGATTTCTCTTAGCACTCTCGATGCTAAAGGTTACAAGTACTCATGTCAAGGTGGAGTACTCACGGTATCCAAGGGAGCGTTGGTTGTAATGAAAGGAGTTCGAGAAGCTACACTATACGTGTTGAAAGGTGAAACGATACTGAGGAATGGAATCGTTGTTGTTTCGCAAATGCAAAGTGAAGATCCGGAGCTGACAAAGATGTGGCACATGAGGCTTGGTCATGTAGGATAAAAGGGCTTGAGGCTGTTGAGCTCGAGAGATCTTCTTGGAGGACATAAGGTGACAAAGTTGGATTTCTGTGAGAATTGTGTGCTTGGCAAACAGACGAAAGTTAGTTTCTCAAAGGCCGTTCATCAAACTAAAGCTTCGTTGGATTACGTTCATATGGACTGTTGGGGTCCATCTAGAGTGCCGTCACTTGGTGGTTGTCGGTACTTTCTTTCAATTATAGATGACTTTTCGCGAATGACGTGGGTGTTCATAATGAAGCACAACGGTGAGTCGTTCGGAAAGTTCAGGAGCTGGAAGACACTGCTGGAGAATCAGTTGGAACGTAAAGTCAAGAAGATAAGGACCGATAATGGGTTGGAGTTCTGTTCAAGGGAGTTTGATGATTTCTGTGAAGAGAACGGCATTGGAAGACACAAGACGGTTCGGCATACGCCTCAGCAAAACAGGGTTGCCGAAAGGATGAACAGAACACTGCAACCCTGCATCTCTATCCTTCAATTAATGCCAAATAAACCCAAAACCATAAACATGATACATAACTTGCAATACTCGGTAGAGCAACACAAACGACATTGAAATATCACCAGTGGAACATAAAAATAGATCCAAAACAGTCCCAAAATCACCCCCATTACAACTGCTAAAACATTCTACGAATTGCCTTCTAAAAGTAACTTGAAACAAAACAACTTATGATTATATAAATCTACCTCCTAAAGAGAAATATAAGGCTCATTAAAAATCGATTGTGAAACCAACAAATACAAACTGCAAGCATAACAAATTAATTCAAAATTGGGAGAATTTCATTTATGCCCTTCCAAAACTTCATAATAGCATATATACCCAACCTAAAATTTTAATATCACATATATCCCTCCAAAACATCATAATATATATATATATATATATATATATATATATATATATATATATATATATATATATATATATATATATATATATATATATATATATATATATATATATATACCCAATTTTAATTATCAATATCACATATATCCCTGTTAAACATCATTAATATCATATATACCCAAATTCATTAATTTAATTTTTTTTTTTAAACATTTAAAACTCATAATTAATATTGTTTATTAATTAATGACCATTATACCCTTACTCATTTTTTCTTTCAACTAAACTTCAAAATATCTGTAGGTCCCGAGAGGTTCCCAAAGTATATAGTTATAAGCTGTAAAGGGGGGGTGAATACAACAATTTAAAAACTACACACTCTTTTCTCAATGTTTGTATGTATTATCAACAATTTGTTAATTACAAACAAGCTTGAATGCGGAATAGTTCAAGCTGAGATGACAGATACAACAGTATGCTTACTAGTCTAAGACAGACTCAAACTAGATTACAATGAATACACTCACTAAGATGTACTCACTGTGTTTACAAGACTTAAAGGAACAGCTTAGGTAAAACAGCTTAGACACACAGATGCTGGTTTACAGAAGACTTGAATGCATGAAAATCACACTTGCACGTTCACTCTTGGTTTAAGCACTTAGCTTTCTTCACTCTTCTTTCTGACCTTAGAAGCTTCCTTTTATACTCACTTTAGAGGATCTAAGAGAAACATCTTCATTGGACAGAATGAAAAGGAAAAGTCTTGTTGAAAAGACAACATAACCTTTTCTGCACTTTTCTGAAAAGCAGACTTGTCTTCACATGTGCAGAACTTTTGTCTTTTTACTTTGTCTACCGTTGCATTGCCTTTAACTAATTTAGGAATGTCAACTTTGCGTCTTTCTTCCTTGTAAAGGCCTATTTTGATATAAGAGAAAGGTCTGTCACCCTTTTTCAAATAACCTTTTGTCTTCATGTTACAGAACAGCATGGGCAGGCTGAGCAGTTCTGTTTTCCACTTTGTCTTCGACTTTGTAAACTGATCTTGTAGTCAAAAACAATACATGATGACTTGGAAACATATTCCATAAAGTGTTTAGCCTGTTCACAAACAACAGGTTCTGTTCACAAAGAACAGAACACTTTAAAAATGCCCAAGCTGCTCAACAGTGTAGAGCAGCGTAGACAGTTTATGTCCAGCCTGTTCAGCAGACAGAGCAGGTTGGACAAACTGTCTTAGTTGCAACACATGCAACATATAGAACAGCTTTAGACTGATATTGCAAATCATTTTCAGGTCTCAATAAGGCATATAACAGGCCTTAAATTCAACCTTCAAATGCATCAACAGGTTTGATTATAAATTTCCCCCTCAGATGTAGAACAGGTTTGACTGAGGCCTTTTTGTGCCTAACAATCTCCCCCTATTTGCAATAACCAGTCCAAGCTGGTCTTATCAAAAATCACTATATATTTTTACAGTACATTTTGCTGAATTGAAATTACAACATTACAGTAAAGTAAAAGATCAGTTTATATATACACTGATTCTTGATTACACTAGAACAACACATGTTCTTACAAGAGTACAACTAATGTACTAATGTATTTTACAACTAATGTAAAAGCAAAAATTACAACTTATGTAATAATGTACAACTAATGTACAAGATGTACAACTAATGTACAAGATGTTAATGTACAAGATGTTTGGACTGTTTGAGTTGGGAGCAAATAATGGTAAGCCTGTCCAACTGATGGACAGCTTCCATTCTTCACCTACCCAGATGGCAGGTGGACTTCATTAGACAGGAGGTGGTATCCCTTCTTTGAATCTTCTTTCAAGTTCTTCCCTTGTTTCTTCCATTTCTTCAATTTCAGCTCTGAGAAACATAAAGTTAGAATCTTGAAGTTCACCTCTGTCATAAAAACCTTTCAGCTCATCCCAGATGGCTGCTCTCCATAAGCTGGACTGTCTGAAGGAGGTGGCAATTCTGAAGGCTGCAAGCTGCTTAAGACCAACTTTGTGTAGGTCTGAAGCTCTTTGAAAACATTTCTTCTGAGATAAGGGATCTACAAAAAATGCCCCTAACTCAGGCTCTTCAATTACTTTGCCATCTTCAAATTCAACTCCTTCAGGCAGGCTGTGGTCAACTCCTTTAATTTCCACAGCATAATCTCCTTGTTCAATCATAATAAGGAGTTCTTCCAGCTCTGTATCCTTCTTTGTCCTTCTGGCCTTTATTTTGGGGTATGTCACAGAGACACCCTCTCTTACTTCTTTTGGAATCAGGCCCAGCTCACTTACTCTCTCCATCAGCTTCTTGATGTATGCCCTGATAGTCTTAGCCGTTTCTGACTTAGACTGGCTCAGGGCAACTGCCAGTTCCACCCATTCCCTGTATCCCATCTGTGCAACATCAGTGTGATCGTAGGATTCCATTTCAGGGCCTGTTGCACCCATCCTGGTGATCTGAAGCTTCCACTGTGTGCCTTTTCTTGAAATGGGAACAGCTTTGACAATCGCTTCCTTGGCAAGCCTTCTAGTAGCAACATCATGAAATTTCTTTCTAGCCAAGTTGTCAAAGTGGAATTTGGCTCTGGCAGAGGGTACTGTTGATTTGGTCACAGAGACCTGAGTACCTTTCTCTACTTCCTTCTCTTTTTCTCCTGCTGATTGCCTGGCAGCTTCCATTATTTTCTTTTGCACCTCCAAGGTAGACATTTTAATTTTCTTTGCTTCTTGGAGGGCAAAGGACTTAGCAGCTTTGGCAGATTCTTCTTCTTTTCGTAATTCCTCCAGAGCTTGAAGCTGTTCTTCCCTAAACTCAAAGTATTTGTGCATAGGGAGGCCCATCTCTTTGGCTCTGGTCTTGTGAAATTGCATTTCTGCTTGTTTCTGCTGCATAGGATCCTCAGCTACCTTTTCTTTTCCTTTAGCTACTGCTTTAGTGACAGCAGCTTCAGGAATTTCTTCTTCTTCTTCTTCTTCTTCTGATAGAATAAGGTGCCTCCTTTTGCTGCTAGGCCTGTCCTCAGGAATGATTTCCTCCCCCTTAGACTGAGCAGGGTTTGGAGAGACAGCCTGAGTAGGCATAGTAGCTTGAGAAGCACCTTCAGCTGCACCTGTTTCAAAAATCTCTGCTGGCTGACCAGTGTGAGTTGCAGACACTGGTATCTCCTTAGGAAAAGAAGTTTTCTCCCCCTTAGACTTAGTCTTCGAGGCAGATGACTTCTCCCCCTTTGAAGGAGATGAAGCAACGACTTCAACACCTGGTCTGCCTGAAGACACAAAGTTAGCAGGCTTGCCAGCAGGTTTAGAGGGTTTAGGACCAACAAGGCTGTTCACTAAGTAAGCCAAGTTATCCTTCACCTCACTAAGTTGGGAAAGACAGGTCTGAAGAGAAGATGTGTGGGAATCAGCAAGAGTGGTCAGCTTAATAATGTTTTCTCTATCAGAAGCTGTGAACAACAGGCTTTGAAGCTGTGCAAGATGGACTTCAAGAGTATCTTGCACATCAGCAAGGTCTGAGGACACAGTATTTGATAGAGAGCCAATAAGAGTGTTCAGGCTGGCCAATGTGTTAGGAAGGGTAGTGTTGCAAGAAGTGAAGAGAGATGACAGCTGTTGGGAAATGGCTGCCATAGAGGACACAGAGTCCTGTTGTAAGGAGAGGATAGAGGAGAGAGAGTTGGATACAGTTTGCAGCTGTGCAGTGAGTGCAATCAGCTGTGGAGAGGTGTCAGTTTGAGGAGTGACTGGGAAGGATTCTTTGAACATATCAAAGAAGCCTTTGAGCTGCTCAGACACAGAGTCTGAGATGATGGATGGTAGGGAGTGCATGGTGTTTTCCAAAGAACCAACTTTGTTGGTCAGCAAAGAAAGCTGATCCTTCAAAGGCAGGTCTTTGGGAGATGGTGGTGTATGGGTGGATTGTTTTGAGTGGGTAGAGGGAGAAGATGATGATGAGGCTGGTGTTTGAGGATGTGATGGAGAGGGAAGAGGGACTTGGGATAGAAGCTCCATAGCCTGGGCAAAAGTAAGATGGCCTAGGTTAGAGGGATCAAGAGGTCCTTCAGCAGCGGCTGTAGCTGCATCACCAGGAGAAGGGGATGATGTTTGGGGCCTTTCAGATGCTGCTTGTGTTGCAACACCCTCATGAAGACCAGTGGTGGTTCCCTCTGCAGTGCCTTGGTCTAAAGGCACCTCATCATTGGGAGATGGGATATGCATTTCAACATCAGCAGTGATGAAACCTGCTGATGGAATGTGCATGAAGGGAGCAGCCTCACCAGAGGGATGGTATGATCCCTGAGGTTCATCAGCTTGGGATATTGGTCCCTCAGCAGCTGTTTGGTGTTGAACAGCTGAATCATGGGGAACAGAAGTTTGAGGCTGAGCTGCTGATTGGTCTATATCAGCAGCGTGGGCACCTCGTGCAGACTCATGGTGTGAGGAGATTTGAGTGGGGGACAGTGTGGACACAGTATGGAGTGGAGAGGACTCCTGTCTTTCAATATCCTCAGCCTGTTGGGAGGCTGGGATAGTTGATGTGGCTATCTCCATTTGTACAACTGGTTCCTGTTGGGAGGAACCAGAGGGTCTAGGCTGACTCAAGGGTGACTCAGATTGGAGTGAAGCAGGCTCCAAATGAGCTGAACCTGCTCCCAAAATAGGAGAGGCAGCTGGGGTTGCTTCTTTTTCAACTGAACCCTGTTGAGAGGGAACAGAGGTGGTGGATTTGTGGACTGTTTTCTTTTTGGCTAGTGATTTGCGTTGGTAATGGATGGATGATGTGGGTGATTGTGGAGTAGGGAGAGGATCTGTTTGGACAGGATGTGAGACTGGGCTAGGAACAGTGGGGCTGGCCTGTTCCATTGTCTCTTGTGCCACAAAGGCACCCGCCACAGAGGCTTCAGGTTCAACAAATGAACCAGGGTGAGGAGTCTGCTCTTCCTCAGCCACAGAGGCTAAAGAAGCAGACTTAGCCTGAGCTGTTTTGGCCTTCTTTTTAGCAGGCCCAGCTTCAGTTGCCAGGGTCCTTTTCACAAGCTTGGACCTGGCTTTGGATTTTGAAACGGGAGCAGCAACTTCTGGATCCACCCTCACAGTAGAGGGTCCTTCCACTAAACCCAACAGCCTCCTCATTGGTGTTGATAAAGGAGGCTCATTCTGCAGGACTGGAGTATAGAAAACTCTATTCCCTATAACTGGGAATGCAGCAGTCTTAAGAAGAGGCTGAGAGTTATAGATATGCTCACCACAAACATGCCTGAAGATGAGGCTCAGAAACCTGGGATATCTGACAGCAGCTGGTCTTGACTCCTGCTGCACAAGGTTCCTCAAATTCACAAAAATCCATTTGGCCATGTCTATGGTAGTTCCATCCACAAGCTGCAGAACTACAGGAATTTCATCACGGCTTAGTTGGTCAAATGAACCAACTTTGCTGCTGAAACACATCACCACAGAGGCGAATAAGAAGCTGTAGGTAGGAGAGAGGTCCTTCCTGAACAGTGTTGCTCCTATTTTGGGTTCTGCCACACCACAGAAGCGTAGCAGATTGCCCATTTGATCATTTTCAGCTTGGGGCTTATCGTAAGTTGCAGCAGTTGGTAGATGTAGCACCTCCCTGAGCAGATCAGTGTTGATCTCAATGGTCTGAGTCCCATTGAGTATGGTGCCCTTGATGACTTTGGATTCTGGAAGGTAGGCACAGGTATACCAGAAATCATACACCATCTCCTGGTACAGGACACCAGGAGATGCAGTCATTGCGTAGTTCAACGGATGAACTTTCAGAAATTCCACCATTTGTTCGTAACCCTTCCCCACATAGTTTTTGGGGATAGTGAAGTTGGCAATGTAGTTGGTGGGCTTAATGGTCAGCATCGTGGTGATGGATGAGTGTTTGACAACATCCTCACCAACGAATACTGGGAGAAAGGGATTAGGTCTGTGAGCCATTTGGGAATTTTTGAGGTTTGAAGAAGCAAAAGACACTTAGTCGATTTTAGGGTTCTTGAGGATTTCTGGAAATGATGAGGAAGACGAAGATGAAACAGTATGTAGGTATTTATAGGATTTGAATGGTCGTGTGTATGAGAGAGAAAAGATTTGGGCGGTTTGATTTGAAATGTTAGTTGACGGAAAAACGGAACGGTTGTCCATGTCAGAACATTTGTCAGAACACTTGACCTTTTTAATCACTAACACACGTAACGTACATTATCCGCAGTAATTAAGTTAAATAAAACATAATTTAAGTAACTTAATTATGAAGAAAGGTAATTTAACTGCTGGTCTACGCTGTTGGTCAACCCTGTGATAAGTAGAGTCAACACATGTGGTTCATTCTTGAAGCTGTTCTCCTTACAAACTATGCCTTCAGCCTGTTCTCAGTTATGAGAACAGGTTTGGTCAAAGGCAGTGTGAAGGAATGAACAGGTTAAGGAATGAACCATCAGAGCAGGCTGGACTTATAAACTGTTGGTTGTTCAGCCTGTTCTGTGCTCAAGCTGTTCAAGTTTTTTTCAGAAAAATGGCTAAGTATAGAACATGCATAGCCTGTTCTGTCTAAGCTGTTCTGAGAAACTTGAGCAGTGTGAGACATACAACTTCGTAGACTTGAGAGAACACTTAGTCACTCTTATTTAACATGCCCAGCTTGCTGACAATGTAATTAAACCTTGTTTCATCCAGAGGTTTGGTGAAAATGTCTGCAAGCTGTTCATTTGTGGAAATAAAACTTACCTCCACATTACCTTTCTGAATGTGATCCCTGATGAAGTGATGTCTGACTTCAATATGCTTTGTTCTTGAGTGAAATACTGGATTGTTGGAGATGGCTATGGCACTTGTGTTATCACATAGAAAAGGAGTTTTCCTATACACAAGCCCATAGTCTTTAAGCTGATGCTGCATCCACAGAATCTGCCCACAGCAGCTTCCAGCAGCAATGTATTCAGCTTCAGCAGTAGAAGTGGACACTGAGTTCTGCTTCTTGCTACTCCAACTGATCAACTTTCCACCAAGGAGTTGACAACCACCTATTGTGCTTTTCCTATCTAACCTGCAACCTGCAAAATCAGAATCTGAATAACCTGTTAGTTCAAGGCTTGAGTCTTTGGGGTACCAAAGACCCAAACCTGGTGTACCCTTCAGGTATCTGAAGATTCTTTTAACAGCAGTTAGATGTGATTTCTTTGGATCAGCTTGGAACCTAGCACATAAACAGGTGGCAAACATAATATCAGGTCTACTAGCAGTCAAGTATAGCAAGCTCCCAATCATGCCTCTGTAAGCTGTTACTGAAACAGCTTTGCCACTAGCATCAGCATCCAATTTTACATTGGTTGCCATTGGGGTTTTAATAGGAGAACTTTGATCAAATTTGAACTTTTTCAAAAGATCTAAAGTGTACTTTCTTTGATTTATAAAAATTCCAGTTGAGGTTTGTTTAACCTGCAATCTTAAAAAGAAAGTTAGTTCTCCCATCATACTCATTTCAGATTTAGATTTCATGAGTAATGAAAAATTCTTGCATAACTGCTCATTAGTAGAACCAAATATTATGTCATCCACATAAATTTGAACAAGCATAATATCAGACTTCACCTTCTTTATGAACAGTGTGGTATCCACTTTACCTCTGGAGTACCCATTGCTCATAAGGAATTCAGTAAGAGTGTCATACCAGGCTCTAGGGGCTTGTTTGAGACCATAGAGAGCTTTGTCCAACTTATAGACAAAACCTGGGTGTTGTTCATTTTCAAAACCTGGAGGCTGCTTGACATATACTTCTTCTTGCAGCTTCCCATTCAAAAATGCACTCTTCACATCCATTTGAAATACCTTTATGCTCTTATGAGCAGCGTAGGCTAGATACAAACGAATTGCTTCTAGCCTGGCCACAGGAGCAAATGTTTCATCATAGTCAATTCCTTCCTCTTGTCTGTAGCCCTGAGCAACAAGTCTTGCCTTATTTCTAATGACATGACCTTGCTCATCCATCTTGTTCCTGAAAACCCATTTTGTGCCAATTATAGTTTTACCTTTAGGAGCAGGGACCAACTTCCATACTTTGTTCCTCTCAAACTGATTGAGCTCTTCTTGCATGGCAGTGATCCAATTGGCATCTTTTAATGCTTCATCAACCTTCTTTGGCTCCATCAGTGAAACAAAACTAGAGAACATACAAAAGTTCCCTAAGCTGTCCCACCGTGTTTGTATCCCTTTGTTGATGTCACCAATTATTTGATCATTGGGGTGACACCTGATCCACTTAGGATCATTTTTCAATGATGATTCACCTGAGTTGTTAACATCTTCAGCGGGTCCTGTTGAACAGCTCTCAAGATTTTCAGACACACTGTTGTCTTGAGCTTGTTCACTTGTTGAACATGTCTGACCACTGTTGAACATATCAGCAGAGGAAACTGGGAAAAATCAGCATTGAATTAGGTTCTGGACAATGCAGTTGTAATTAAGTCAGCTACATTTATCACACAGGGGTGTAAATTGACATAATCATCATGCATGTCCATCATGATTAAACAGGTTCCACACTGGTGTAAGTGGAAGCTTTTTGGTCCTCTTCATTGATTTGACATGCATCAGATCATCAAGTTAAGGTCTCCTGAAACTGATTCAGGAACCAGCTTTGGTGGCAGGCATTCTTGGACGTCTCCAAAGGTGACATTGATAGATTTCATCTATCACCTTTCTTTTTGTTGTTGTATACTCTGTAGGCTTGAGATAGTAGAGTAGCCATATCACACACACCTTCATCACACTTAGGTTCAAATTTCGAAGCTGGTCCCTTGATTCAGAATGCAAACAGGGAACATCCAAACACATGGAAGTAAACTGACATTTGGCACTTTCTCCCTTTGAGCAGCTCATACGGGAGTCCTTGTTGAACTCTTTCACCAACTAAGGATCTGTTTTTGGGTGAAGCAGGCAGTGTTAATAGCTTCAGCCCAAAATGATGAAGGTAAACCTGATGCACACAGCATGGTTCTAGCAGCTTCAATGAGAGTTCGGTTTCTCCTTTCAGCAACTCCATTTTGTTGAGGAGTTCTTACTGCTGAAAAGTTTTGAGAGATACCTTTCTCTTCACAGAAGTCTTCAAGAGTACTGTTTCTGAATTCAGTACCATGATCACTTCTAAGCTGCTTTACTTGGGCAGAGTTCAGCATTTCAATCTTTTTGACAAATCCAATAATCTCTCTAGCAGCCTCTCCTTTACTCTTCAGAAAGATCACCCATGTGTACCTGGAGAACTCATCAACCATTACAA
This sequence comes from Centrapalus pauciflorus, assembly GCA_020465985.1. Classification (NCBI taxonomy): domain Eukaryota; kingdom Viridiplantae; phylum Streptophyta; class Magnoliopsida; order Asterales; family Asteraceae; genus Centrapalus; species Centrapalus pauciflorus. The sequence goes on along the minus strand of JAANYP010003945.1, from coordinate 16,421 downwards.
GAGTGTATCTTCTTCCTCCTAGACTTGGGACATTAACAGGTCCAAACAAGCCATATGGATCTAAGAAGAGTGGAATATCAATAGAGAAAGTTGTGGTTTTTGGATTTAAAAGATCGTTTTTCCTGCTTGCCTTTCTCACAAAGCTGTTGCATAACTATCTGGCAAAAGTCCATTAGAAGGCAAACTGTCACCAACTCTTTCTTACAGAGTTTGGTTGGTTCTTGAAGTTCAGATGTGAACAGTCTCCTTTGTGCCAAACAGTTTAGATCAGCATTTGTTCTTGTGAGAAAACAGGTTTCAGTTGTGGGTCAGCAGAATGCATATCCACAACATATACACCTTTCTTTCGTTGAGCACATAGCACAACTTTGCCTTGGGAATCCAATATGTAACCCAGGTGCTCATCAAAGTTAACCTTGTAGCCAGCATCACATAGTTGGCTTATGCTAACAAGGTTATGTTTTAGCCCAACCACATAGGCTACTCTTTTTAACACTGCAGCACCAGCTTTAAGAGTTCCATATCCCTCAGTGGATCCCTGTACATTGTCACCAAAGGTGACTTTTGGCCCTTTTTCAGGCCTGAGTTCACTCAGCAATTCTTTACAACCTGTCATGTGCCCTGAGCAGCCACTGTCCAAGTCCCAAACCTGGCGAAGGTTTTTTCCTGAAAGAGATAGAGAATTATTAGTCATTTTTAGGGGAACTCATCACAGAGATGAGTTCTCCTACTTCATCAACATTTGTTGATGGATTTGGAATGTCCACACTAATATTCCCTATCTGAATGGTATCAGCTTGTATACCATCCTTAGTGACTGTGACATTTCCACCACTGCTTGTGACAGCTGTGAAGGAAACAGCAGAGTCAACAGGCCTCATATCCTCAGATTCAGGACAGTCCTTGGCCAGATGTGTCTTCTTCCCACATTTGTAACATTTTCTCTTTTTAGAATTTTTGGAAGAAGATCCTTCAGAAACACATTCTGAGCTGTTTTTGTTGATTCTTTCAGCAGGTTTAGCACTCTTTGTTGAATCAACAGCTTGTGTGGAGAGTTCAATAGCCACAGCTTTGACTGTCTCTTCTTTCCTCTTTTTGGGAGGACAGATGTCAAAGACAGGGAGCTTGATTGGCTTTTGAGCTTCCACAGGTTTGGGAAACTTATTCCCAATTGTCTCAGTTTGAGCAATGGCTTTGCCTTTGCCCCTACTGAATTGAGATTTATGCTGCCTATCAGCATACTCACTGTGTCTGGTTTTCAAAAACTTATTTTCATTTAAAACCAATTTACCACTATGATTTGAAAACTTATTTGAAATCACAGCAGTTTGTTTTCAACATGAGACTTACCCTTGTTGAAAACAGGCTGCTTACCTTTTGAAAACTTATTTTCAAAGTGTTTAGCATCAAAAGGATTAACATGCTTTTTACCATCAGCTTTGGACTCAGAACCTGTTTTGTTAACAGGTTTAGCATCCACAGCTGTCAGTTTGAACATGTTTTCCTTTCTTTTTTGCTTGTGTGAGCTAGCAAAGCACTTATGCAGGCTGTTTTGGAGAACCAAACTCCCAACATCAGCTTTCCGAGCTGAGTTCACACAAGCTGTCAGTATTTTGAGGCCTGACAAACCTGGTTGTTGAGATTAGTTTACCATTCACATTTTGAATGAATGTATTTGGAAGTTCACCAAGAGTGGATAAATCTTCTTTCAAATTACTTATCTCAACAATTGAAGCTGCTGTGTCAAGATCCCCTCCAAGATAGGCTTGGATTTGTGCAGGAATCTGTTGACTTATACAATGGCTGACCTTTTGTGCAGATTGGCACCAAGAGTCAACTATCTTTTGAAGCTTGGCATGTCTTTATATCTGTTTCTCTCTTTCTTCCAGTAAAATGGAGTTGCGTTTTATTCATCAAGCTAGTTTCCAACTTATGGAAACTGCCAGTTACTGGATTAGTTTAAGATCAGCTTTAGTTTGAGATTTCAGATAATAAAGCATCATGCTTTCAACAGCGCTTTGAGACAAACAAGCATATATTCCCTAAACATTCTTAACTTTTTCTCAGAACTATATAGCACAAAATTTTGTAACCTTATACATTCATTGTTAGGATTCCAGTTCTCTAAGCTGCTGAAGGACTTCAGCTTCAAGCCATATCCTTGTTTGAAACCTGCTTGTTGATGGGACATCAGTGTTGGCCATCAGACATTGATTATCTTCTTCATCAGATGATGAATCAGATTCCTCCCAGTCACATGTCTCTGCCATGAGTCCCTTTTGGCGATTGGAAGACACAGAGTTTTCCAATTTCCTCAGCTTAGCCATGGCCATAAGGTACTTAACCCTATAGCCATCATCCTTGTTAGTCTTGTTGGGTTTGGATGACTGACCAACAGCTTTTGACACACAGTCAGCAGCTATTTGACCAGATTTGCCACACTTGAAGCACTCAGCTTTGGATTTGTCAAATGCCTTCTTTTTGCCAGCACTTGAACCTCCTTGCAGCATATTTCTTCCAAACCTTTTCTTGTTGAACCTTTTGACAAGCATGGCTATCATTTGCTCATCATCTTGTTCAGCAAGATCTGCAGCATCTTCTTCGTCTGACACCTCCTCCTTTTCATCATCCTGCAGATCAGGTTGAATGAACACATCATTCACCTGATTTACAGGCTGTCTCACACTAGCCACAAAGGCTGCACCTTTTCTGGACATTTCCAAGGCATTTCTCTTTTGTTGCCTTGACTGTTCATCATTCAGTAAGGATCCATACAGATTGACTAGATCCATACTTCTGATACTACCTGAGTTCCTTAGGATTGTTGAGAAGTAGTTCCACTCTTCAGGTAAAATGTCCAGAAATTTGTTCACCAGGGTAAGACTGTCCTTGGTGATCCCAACAGCTTTGAGATCATTCACTAGAGCAGTGAACCTGGTGTAGGTTTCAGTGAGAGTCTCCTTTGGTTTAGCAAAGAAGAGTTCATACTGTCTAACAAGATTGTTGATCCTGTTATCCAGTGTGATTGTGGGTCCATCATAGACGGTACACAAAGTATCCCACATCTCCTTTGCTGTCTTCATTTTCTCAACCTGCTTGAACACATCATCAGGGAGAGAAATGACCAGTTTGTTTCTGGCCTTTGCATCCAGAGCCACCAATCTCTTGTCTTCATCAGACCATTGAGCTTTAGCTTTCTCAAAGGTCCTGATTTCAGGAGCAGCTCCTTCAACCGCTGGAGTTATGGTAGTAACAGAGGTTGGCACATAGGGACCCTCCATCACTATCTCTGGCAGTTGTACATCCAGATTCTCTAAATAGAGCATCATTCTGCACTTCCAACCAGAGAAGTTTTGATGATTAAATTTGGGAGGTTTGCCCATAGAGCCATTGTCATAGTAAGAAGAATTTGCAGCACTGTTGTCCATGGAAACTTGGGAGAATGAGAGATCTAGAATGACACACACTCTAAAATGCTCTGATACCAGTTGTAGGTCCCGAAAGGTTCCCAAAGTATATAGTTATAAGCTGTAGAGGGGGGGTGAATACAGCAATTTAAAAACTACACACTCTTTTCTCAATGTTTGTATGTATTATCAACAATTTGTTAATTACAAACAAGCTTGAATGCGGAAGAGTTCAAGCTGAGATGACAGATACAACAGTATGCTTACTAGTCTAAGACAGACTCGAACTAGTATACAATGAATACACTCACTAAGAAGCACTCACTGTGTTTACAAGACTTAAGGAACAGCTTAGGTAAAACAGCTTAGACACACAGATGCTGTTTTACAGAAGACTTGTATGCATGAAGATCACACTTGCATGTTCACTCTTGGTTTAAGCACTTAGCTTTCTTCACATTCTTTCTGACCTTAGAAGCTTCCTTTTATACTCACTTAGAGGATCTCAGAGAAACATCTTCATTGGACAGAAGGAAAAGGAAAAGTCTTGTTGAAAAGACAACATAACCTTTTCTGCACTTTTCTGAAAAGCAAACTTGTCTTCATATGTGCAGAACTTTTGTCTTTTTACTTTGTCTACTGTTGCATTGCCTTTAACTAATTTAGGAATGTCAACTTTGCGTCTTTCTTCCCTGTAAAGGCCTATTTTGATATAAGAAAAAGGTCTGTCACCCTTTTTCAAATATCCTTTTGTCTTCATGTTACAGAACAGCATGGGCAGGCTGAGCAGTTCTGTTTTCCACTTTGTCTTCGACTTTGTAAACTGATCTTGTAGTAAAAAACAATACATGATGACTTGGAAACAAATTCCATAAAGTGTTTAGCCTGTTCACAAAGAACAGGTTCTGTTCACAAAGAACAGAACACTTTAAAAATGCCCAAGCTGCTCAACAGTGTAGAGCAGCGTAGACAGTTTATGTCCAGCCTGTTCAGCAGACAGAGCAGCTTGGACAAACTGTCTTAGTTGCAACACATGCAACATATAGAACAGCTTTAGACTGATATTGCAAATCATTTTCAGGTTCAATAAGGCATATAACAGGCCTTAAATTCAACCTTCAAATGCATCAACGGGTTTGATTATAAAATCTCCCCCTCAGATGTAGAACAGGTTTGACTGATGCCTTTTTGTGCCTAACAGAAGGTTTTGACAAATTCGAAGGTTAATTCAAATATGTCTTAACTTCGAATTTATTTGAAAATTTTGAAAATCCTTGAATAAAATTCAACTTTTTCGTGTACCGGAATTTTACAAACCTTGCAACATTATACACACGAAGCAATAGATTTTCATGCAATATTTGTTTCTTGCATTGCCATGATACCAGCCTCCCACCAAGGAACTGACAACCTCCAGTTGTTGACTTTCGATTCAAGCTGCAACCTCCATAATCTGAATCCGTGAATGGTTCCAATTCCAGATCACCATTTGCGTGATACCAAAGTCCCAGCTTCGGTTTTGACTTGAGGTATCTCAGAATCCGCTTCACAACTTTCATATGCATTTCCTTCGGGTTCGCTTGAAACCTAGCACAAATACACACAACAAACATAATGTCAGGTCTAGAAGCAGTTAAATACATGAGTGACCCGATCATGACCCGATATAGAGTCGGATCCACATTCGTATCACTTTCTGTACTCGGTCCGAGATTGTGATTCACTTGAATCGGTGTGCTAAAATAAGTAGTCAACTTTGTTCCCTCCATTTGGAAGCGCTCTAGAATGTCGTAGACATACTTCGTCTAATGGGTAAACATACCCTCCTTCCTCTGTTCAACTTGCAAACCCAGAAAGAAGTTCAGCTCTCCCATAGCACTCATCTCAAGCATAGACTTCATCACCTTCTCGAAATCTTTGCACATCTGCTCGTCCGATGACCTGAAAATAATGTCATCAACGTACACTTGTACCAAGATGAAATGTTCACCCTTTCTCTTCACAAACAATGTACTATCAATTCTCCCTCTTTCAAACCCGTTGTCCAAAAGATGAGTTGATAGTGTCTCATACCATGCCCTGGGCGCCTGATGCAATCCATACAGAGCCTTATCAAGACGATACACTGTATATGGATACTTTTGATCGGTAAACCCGGGCGGTTGTTCAACGTACACCAGCTCCTTCACCTTTCCATACAGAAAGTCACTCTTTACGTCAAATTGATAAACTTTAAAGCCTTTGAAGGAAGCAAAGGCCAGAAACAAACGGATTGCCTCAAGCCTTGCCACTGGTGCAAATACTTCGTTGTAATCGATTCCCTCTTCTTGGTTGAAACCCTTTACGACAAGTCTTGCCTTGTTGCGAGTAATGATTCCCCGATCATCTCTTTTGCACTTAAAACACCACTTGGTTCCTATTGCAACTTCTCCTCGAGGTAACGGAACTAACTCCCACAGTTCAAGCTTTCTGAATTGTGACAGTTCTTTTTGCATAGCTTCAACCCAAGAGTTATCTTTCAGTGTCATTTGCACATTCGTCGGCTCTACTTGCGAGATGAAACACGAATAAAGACAAGTGTGAAAGGCCTCGGAGTCGTTGATCATTGATAACAGTACCGTGTTATTACTCACACTACTCCTAGTTCTCAAACCAGTATGCGGATTTCCTATGATTCTCTCAATCGGATGATCCTTGTTTATCCTCGATGTCTCAATCTCATCGACCCTAAGATTATCTCCTAAGTTTGATCCTATTTCACCTAACAGGGGAACGACTTCATATGCTACATTCTCTTCTTCATGATCACTTTCCTCGGAGTTAGAAGTATTTGTCTGATTCTCGTTTGTAGGTATTTCAGAATCATTCCCTGCTGGAGACCCATCTTCTGTCGTTGTAGGCTCAGAAGTTGATGGAATGCACGTCCTTGGAAAGCTTAGACCTTCGTCATTTAGATTTAATGACGATAAGTCAATTTCAACTATACCTTCATTTCCATTCAAAGGAATGTTAAATGAGTCAAACAATGAGTCATAATCAAATATCCATTCCGGGCCAGTTTGGGGTTCATGTGAATAACTTGTAAGATCAATGTTAAACACAATTTCTACCGTACCATAGTTTTGTTAAAAACCCTTTTGTTTGGTAAGTTAGGCACATAACCTAGGAAATATCCTTCATCAGCCTTTTCACCAAACTTAGGTTGATGTTTTGTTTTCAATAACGTACACGGTACCCCAAAGGTTCGAAGCCAGTTCAATTGGGTGGTCTTTAATTAAAAACTTCATAACAGGTTTTGTTCAGTGATTTGATAGTAAGATCCCAATTTAAAACATGACATGCGGTATTCACTGCCTCCCCCTAAAACATGGTAGGAAACATTGAATCCGAGAGCATGGTTCTTGCTGCCTCAATCAAAGTCCTGTTTTTCTATTTTGCGACCCCATTTTGTTGTAGCTAATATGGTGCACTAAATTTATGTACTATGCCTTTGGAAGGACAATAGACACCAATTACTATTCTTTTAAATTCTATTCCATTATCACTCCTGATACGTTTTACCCTCGTCCCATAAGAGTTTTCAACTTGGTCTATGAAACCAATCAACTACCCTGTTGCGTCTGTGCCATAAGATGGATTCTGTCTCTGAAGCTTTGGATAGAATACATTTTGGTCCCATCGATGAATCTGATTTATTCATGTCCATCATGTATAAATCATTCTTCCTTGGGGCTCTCATCAGTATCCACTCTTTAGGAACTTTAAATCCCGGTTTCAACACTAACGCCTCAGTATCCGTAAAAATTACTGAGTTCTTCTTATCACAGATTTGAGATACACTAATGTGATTATGATCACGCTTATAAACATGATAAACTTGATCAAGTTTGATAATTCCATTAGTGACCACTAGTATCGGTGATATAACCTCATTTGTTCCCAGCGAATGATACAAAACCCTTGTTCCCTCCCTTGAAGTCTGTGAGCATATTCCTTTCCCCAGTCATATGCCTAGAGCAACCACTGACGACGAACCACTTGTTGATTAGACCTGTAGTTATCTCTTGCACATGAAAGAAAAGAAGTTAGTTATCATGGGGAACCCAAGCCATGACTAACTTGGTAATACCATTCTCATCCACATGCGTGAACTCTTTCAAATACCCATCTCTCCTTTCAGGTGACTTGGGTGTTTGATTGAGAACCTGTTGTGGTGCATAATGATTTAAGTTCACTCTTGGCCTTTGGGTAGGCATTTGCTGTTGATCCCTTGAATAGTTTCCATTATAAGGCATTTCAGATTGATATCCCTGGGCTCTACCTGGTGTCTGATGTCTTTGAGGAGTGTGAGACCTAGCTGGAGTGTAAGCTCTTCTAGGTGTTGTACTCCTGTAAGTTTGTTGAGGTCCTGACCTAGACTCATTAGGGACTCTAATCGGTGATTTAGTCCTACCACTTCATTTGGTCTAACCGACACATGTACTTGTCTAACAGCAGTCTTTGGTGTGGCATTCACAGTTTTCTCAGTGTTATTCAAACTACTCCTAGTTCTCACACCTACATTCGGATTTCCAATGATACTCTCAACCGGATGATCCTTATTATTTCTCGATGTTTCGATCTCATCGACCCTAAGATGATCTCCTAAGTTTGATTCTATTTCACCTAACAGGGGAACGACTTCATATGCTACATTCTCTTCCTCATGATCACTATCTTCGGAGTTAGAATTAGTAGTCTGATTTCGTTTGTCGGTAACTCAGAATCATTCTCTGATGGAGACTTATCTTCTATCGATGTAGGCTCAGATGTTGATGGAATGCTCGTATTTGGAAAACCTTGACCGTCGTCATTCAGATTTAATGACGATAAGTCATGTTCAATTGTACGTGCATTTCCATCCAAAGGAACGTTAAATGATTCAAACAATGTGTCATAATCAAATATCCAATCTGGACCAGTTTGGGGTTCACGTGTATAACTTGTTACATCAAAGTTATACACAATCTCACCCCGTACCGTTAGTTTTGTTAAAAACCCTTTTGTTTGGTGAGTTAGGCACATAACCTAGGAAATACCCTTCATCAGCCTTTTCAACCAAACTTAGGTTGATGTTTTGTTTTCATTAAAGTACACGGTACCCCAAACGGTTCGAAGCCAGTTAAATTTGGTGTTCTTTTATTCTGAACTTCATAACAGGTTTTGTTCACTGATTTGACAGTAAGGACCCGATTTAAAACATGACAAGCGGTATTCACTGCCTCCCCCCAAAACATGGTAGGAAGCTTTGAATCCGAGAGCATGGTCCTTGCTGCCTCAATCAAATCCTGTTTTTCCATTCTGCCATCCCATTTTGTTGTGGCTCATAAGGTGCACTAAAATGATGCACTATGCCTTTAGATAGGCAATATACACCAACCACTGTGTTTTTAAATTCTGTTCCATTATCACTCCTGATACGTTTTACCCTCGTCCCATAGGAGTTTTCGACTTGGTCTAAGAACCCAATCCACTTTCCAGCTGTCTCGTCCTTCATACCTAAAAAGAAAACCCATGAATATCGTGAGTAATCATTAGTGATAACTAAACGGTACCAACTACCACCTATATTACTTTTGTTGATTGGTCAGAACAGGTTCATATGCAACAAATCGAAAGTGGAAGCTATAGAGTTCTGAGTCTTTCACTTGTGTGACTTCTTGTGTTGTTTGCCTTTCTTGCACGGTACACACTTGTCTTCAAACTGAAAACTCTTCATTGGGACACCTTGCACCAGTCCACGTTTAGTGACGTAGTTCATTTTCCTCAGGTGCAAGTGTGTCATGCGTCTGTGCCATAAGACTGATTTGGTCTCTGAAGCTTTGGACAAAAGACAGATAGTTCCCATCGATGAATCGGAGATGTTCATGTCCAGCATGTACAAATCGTTTTTCCTTGGGGCTCTCATCATAATCCACTCTTCAGGTATCTTGAATCCCGGCTTCAGCATTAACGCTTCAGTATCAGTGAATAACACTGAATTCTTCTTATCACAGATCTGAGAGATACTAAGGAGATTATGAGCAAGTCTATCAACATGATATACTTGATCAAGTGTGATAGTCCCATTAGTAACCACTCCTGTTCCAGTGATATTTCCTCCTTTGTTCCCAGCAAATGATACAAAACCATTGTTCCCTCCCTTGAAGTCTGTGAGTAGACTCCTTTCCCCAGTCATGTGCCTAGAGCAGCCACTATCGACAAACCACTTGTTGTTGAGACCTGTAGTCAGCTCCTACACATGAAAGAAAACAAGTTAGTTATCACGGGGAACCCAAGCCATGACTGACTTGGTAATACCTCTCATCCACATACTTGAACTCCTTCAAAAACTCATCTCTCCTTTCAGGTGACTTGGGTGTTTGATTGAGAGCCTGTTGTGGTGCAGAGTGATTTAAAATCTTGGCCTTTGGTTAGGCATTTGCTGTTGAGCCCTCGAATAATTTCTATTATAGGGCATTTCAGATTGATATCCCTGGGCTCTACCTGGTGTCTGATGTCTTAAAGGAGTGTGTGACCTAATTGGAGTGTAAGCTCTTCTAGGTGTTATATTCCTATAGACTTGTTGAGGTCCTGACCTAGATAGATTAGGGACTCTACTCGGTGAATTAGTCCTAACCACTTCATTTGGTCTACCTGACACAGGTGTTTGACTAACAAGATTCTTTGGTGTGGCTTGCACAATCTTTTCAGTGTGTTGAGAAGCACTTGTGCTTGCTACAATTGGTGAGGGTTTATGTTGTTCAGGCTTTCCAACATTAGGTGTAGATTCTACCTTCCTATATGGACAACTAGAAGCAACATGACCCCTTTCATGACATCTAAAACAAGACATTTTATCAATAGACTTCTTATGAGTGCCCTTTGACTTTGGTGTCTCACTAGTGTCATGTTCTTTCTTCTCAACTCTAGTGACTATGTCCTCTTTCTGATTATTAAAGTCAGGTCTAGCTTCTCCAAGAATTTTATCACTATAAGACTGCACAAATTTGACTTTCTTAATCGTGGCATTGTTATTAGTCACCTTAGTTACTTTTTCCTTATCAGACTCAGATACAGGTTCAACTGCCACCTCTGACTCAACTGGTTTATCAGTTTTATCCTGAGGCTGAGGCACATATTTATCATTAAAAGGTGGAGGACTCTCTTTATAACCTAAACCTACTGGTTTCTTAGATTGACGTTGTGCATCTAAGATTTTCCCTAGATTCAGTGAAGAGCTCCTAAAATTTTCTAATTTACTATTTACCTCTACAACCTTAACCTTAGCTTCAGCTAGCTCTACCTCTTTAATTGTTAGGTCTTTGGTTAAAGCCTCAATATGCTCATACATCGTTTCTATCCTGACACACTGCTCACTTAGTTTGTCTTTTAGAACGATTAGGTCTTGAGCATCTGCTTTTAGCATATTCCTAAGATCCTCTTTGATATCTAGGAGGCAAGCATTATCTGATTTTAAGGATTCAATTTGAGCAGTTAGATTACTATGTGTTTCTAGCACTAAATTTAATCTATCGTTAGAATTAGCACATAAAGCACATAAATCACGGAATGTAGAAAAGTTTAGAACTACCTTTGTAAGATCAGATTCCACGTTAGCCATTTGCACGACAAACTCTAGAATGTTATGATTGTCTGACTTTTCCACCAACACTAGACTTGTATCATTCTGGTGTCTGTCCTCTGTTTCTTCCTCTGCTCTGACATCCTTAGACTCTGTTACTTCAGCCATGAAGGATCTAGCATTTGTCTCTGGATGTGAACTCCAGTCGTACGTTCCATCAAGCTGTCTGTCCGATGATATGTTAGATAACAGACCAGCGATGTTTGCTTGGTTACCCGAATTAGCAGGCTGATATCTCCCTTGAGATTGATTCTGAAAGTTTTCAACCTTGGCTCTTTGACACTCTCGAGCAAAATGTCCTAACCCCTGGCAGTTGTAGCACTTAACTTTGGATTTGTCGAATCCAATCTTATTGTTGCGAATGTTCAGATTTCTGCCTTTCCTTTTTATGAATCTCTTGACCCTCTAAGTCACCATGGCCAGTTTCCATTGAAGATCCATTTCTTCCAAATCATCAGGATCCACCTGATCATAGTCCTCTTCCTATAACGCAGGATCGTTAATTTTACCCTGCACACAGTTTCCATATGCTGCCACAAACGAAGCCAAAAGATTCAGATGAGATTCGGCTGATTGTGCACTCATAGGCATCTTTGTGTAAGGTTGAGAAGTAGATGCTGATTGATTCGGTTTCTCTTCCGGTTTGGAATACCCTAAGAAAGCCCGGCTACCTGAGTCTTCTACTTCTACTAGAGTCGACGTTTCGCCCGTGTAGAATGTTGTGGCTGTTTTTAGGTCACTTGCGACTGAAGGTTTGGACTTCCCAAAATACATGTCCGGATCTTGCACTTGGTCATATTCCTGTTCCTTCTTTAGCAACTGAAAGTTATAAGCCCTCAGCGCTCCTATGACTCCTTCAAGAGTTAGAGTTTCAAATTTCTCCTCATCATGCATTATCAGTGCTACATACATCTCCCATTTTGCTGGTAAAGCATCAAGAAGTTTCTCAATCTTCTCTAATTCACGATACTCGACATCGTGATTATCTAACTCTGTCAACAAGTGATAGAACCATGTGATAGTCTCATCCAGCTTTTCACTTTTGAGCGCCATAAAAATTGTGAACTGCTGCTTGAGCATCTCGGTTCTACATTTCCGAACCCTCGGATTTCCCTCACACCGTTTCTCGAGCGCATCCCACAACTCTTTCGTTGTTCGATGATTTCTGAATGTGTGTAGAATTTCCGGAGGTAGTGCCACGCGAATTATAGAAAACGCTCTGTTCTCAGCCTCAGATAGTTTCTTGTCGTCATCCTTCGTCTTCTGATAAGTGAGAACTCTCTGACGACCTTCAAACTCGTGAGTAGGTGGAATGTATCCCTCGTCGATACAGATCCACATCCGCATGTCGCTAAAACGAGCAAAGTCGGCAAACCTATCCTTCCACCAGTAATAATCTTCCAACTTCATCAGCTTGGGTGGTGAATTTGCCTTACCGACTTCATGGTCCATTTCAATAAACTTTTGCAAACTGGTCATTTTTTTTAAACTTTTTGAATTAAAACTTAAATAATTTAATTTGAAATTAATTTAAATTAAAATTCGAATTTGATTAATATTAAATTCGTTTGAAATTAAATTCGAAATTAAGTTTGAAATCAACAAATTCGAAAATATGACAAATTCGACGTTTATGACAAGTTCGAATTTAGACAAATTCGAATGAAGGTAAATTCGAATAGCAGTCAAATTCGAATGGAACTCTAAAACAAATTCGAGAGGAGCATATTTTCTGACAAATTCGAATTTATGACAAATTCGAACAAACCCTAATACCTCCCATGTTCGAGCGCCACAAGTTCGAAAAACGGCCAAAAGTTTGATTTTTTCGACTTTTCAGGTTAAACCAAAGTTTTTAGGATTAAATACTATGATTTCGACCAAAATGATGAACTAATCTGAACCTTTCCCCGTTATCGTGCTTGAGAAACTCGAAAACTTATCCAAAAAGTGATTTTTCCATCCAAAAGTGCCTAGAAACCACAGATGTTACTTGTGAGCACGAAGAACACAACGAACACCCTTATGGCTCTGATACCACTTGTAAGGTCGCCTTCCTACGGATCCTATCTTAACGCGACACCGTCCAACAAGCCTCGTTAGCGGCTTGACGAATAGACCACTCACACGAAACACGGAGACACACACTGTGATAGACGAACAACGGAACGTCCCGACACGTGATTCTCTCCAAGAACAAACTCTCTAACACCCTTGCAAGCTCGAGATCGCTTCTGCTAAAGCTTTGATTATCTTCTACAAAAAATTGTTAATTAAAAGAATTAACCCTTAATTATAACACCTGGTTCGAATTTGCATAGGACAAGTTCGAACTTGTCCTCCATAAATTCGAATCATATGCTTTAAACTTATGTTTGAACTTATCTTTGAACTTATGTTTGAACTTATTGTAACAGATTACACCAAGTTCAAACATACATACAATCAATATGAAACATATAACAAACATATATCAAACACTTGTTAATATGCAACAACGAGCAAATTGACTTTTACAAAATATTGTCTATACTTAGACTGCTATCGTCACATAGGATGCACTAACACGGGGTAACGGGGTGTGACAACCTGTGACATTATAACTAACTTAGAGGGAAAAATAACAACAAAAACCACTTAGGTTTCCTGTTGACACAAAAGTTAAAAAAAAAACTATGCGACCTACTGTTAGTGTAGGGATGTAAAAAAAACCGAGCACGACGGTGAAAACCAAAATCCAATCTAATTGTGGCGGGTTTCCCCGAAACCGATTAAGTTAAACAGGGGATCGGGCGGGTATGATATTGATAATACCCGCACCGTATACCCAGTTACATATCCTGTTTAAATCCCTGAATACTCTTATTACTTTTTATTAGCAACATGCTATTTATATCGTATATATATTATATATAAAAGATGAATATTTTTATCTATTTTATATATTATGCATAAAAATGATTATGTTTAAAGAACTTATTTATTCATATATAACTTATGTATTCATATATAATTTATTGAAAGAATGTTTTTTCGTTATTATTTGATAGAGATACAAATTTAATTTAATATTAGTATTGCAATTTTAAACACAAGGCGTTTTAAGCTTAAATTATGAACCATGTCGTCAAATTTCATATTATTGATTATAAATGGGCTCCCCGACTTCCCACGGGTTTCCCCGCGTACTCGATGGGGATCCCCGTTTAATACCCGTGGTTTTTTTTAAACGGGGACGGGATTTCCATTCCTCGACCCGAAACTGCCTCGTTGTCATCCCTAGTTCAGTATTGAATTGATGTTAACACTGGTAGGATTTCCAACCAATCATTATCAAATACTTAGAATAAGCACCACTATAGTTGTTCCGGCTTTGTCACAATAGAAGACGGGCGGGTTCCATAATTAATATTCCTTTTTTGGTTAATTGTGTAAGATTTAAACGCTTCCTCAAGCAAATTTTGTCACACAGACATGACTCGATAAGTGTCGTAAGAGGTGTATAATCACTAAGCTCTAGACACAATGTGCAATCAAATGAAATTTTGAGACCGGAGCGGATGTATCCTGTTTCAATATCAATTAACTCTAAATGAGAAATCGAGAGCATATGAGGTTAATTTCCGTGAGAAATGAACACTAGCTTTTTGAGAAGCAGCTGAGTAGCTAGGAGGGGTTTTGTGCTTGCGTCACTAAGTTCATGACGTCTTCTTTAATAACAAATCTCAATGAATAAGATTAGATAGAAAATGTAGGAAACCCAACAAATGTTGGTTATGATAGGATTCTTTTCTTTTAATCTTTTCTCTCCCCTCAAGCTCTCAACATCATTTCTTCAATAAAAGCTCCTTCCGACTCACTGTAATCAGTAAAGCATGATTTTGATGCACCCCCGTCTCCTTTCATTTATACCCCTCTCTTTTCTATTTTACCTCTGCAAGATGATACAGAAATACCAGTCTTAAATTTATAAGCTCTAATCTGACCAAATCGACCGATAAACTCTCGGGCAAGTGTACCCGATCGTATAGCAATAAACTGTTAAGACCAGGATCGTCTCCACAGGGAACGGAAAATGCAATATATACTAATTAAAATTACTCTAGAAAAAATAAAAGTGGACAAAATGCAAACGAGTAAAAAGGGGGTTGTTTTTAGATTTTTGGATACCGTTGACACGACAAAGTAAACAAAATGACAATTAATAGTATATGACAAAAAAAATTAAACGACTACGAAATAACTAACTTTGAGAATAGAATCAAATAACTAAAATGTATTTATCATTGATTCACTCCCCTTAGATTTGGTTCGTTTAAAAGTGCAATTGATTGATAGAGTTTTTAAGAAATTTCGAGCTAACATAGACCATCAACCGTACTAATCCGATTATAACCTAATCTATTTAAAACACGCTAACTTACGTTATTGGTGAATTGAACTCAAACTTTTATCTGGGTTATTAGAGAAGCAGTTTCAACTATCATAATTTCAGAATAATTGATTACCCTAACCGCATGCAACCGTTATAATTTCAGAACAAGCAAATGATAAGATAAAACTAATTACACGTGCAAGTCGTAATTTCAGAACATGACACAATGTAATAGTAAACTACTCAATAATTATTAAAACAAATAATTCAAGGTTCACGACTAGGAATTAACAAAACTCAGTCAATAATAAAAACTAAACCTATATCTAGGGTTCGTTCATCAATGACAAATACAATAAACTTAGCCCATAGTTAAATTAATAACTAACAATAATAAATAACAAATAAAACTAAACATAAATACTCAAATAGAATTAGAAAAATCCAAAAAATAATATTGGTTCTTGTTTCTTCTACGCATGAACCCACAATTAAAAGAAAAATAAAAAAATAAATAAGTCAACTAAAGATTTGTTGATGTTGGCTACCTTCTCTCCTTGGACCGCCACAGCAGAAGACAAACAAACCAATATATTGAATAAAATAAAATCTTGAATGTTGTTGACTCCTTTTTGCGCCACACAGCACCAGAAGAAAAGAAAACAAAATATATTAAATGTCGCTCTTCCTTTTTTTTTTTGGCACTGCAAACTCACAAAAATTAAATATCCAACTTCCTCTCTTTTTCAATCCCTCCTCCCTTTCTTGTTCACGCCGCCGCAACAGAAGACCAAAAGAAAAATAAAAATCTTCAATGATCTCTTTCCATTATCCCTCGGCGGCTCCTTTTTAAATAAATAAATAATAATACTAATAATAAATCCAACCGAAACCCTAATGGACTAAAAAAATGAAATATGGAATTTGGCCCGTTGGATATTCGACTTGGAGAAGCTCAAATCTCAAACTTTCTTTG
>JAANYP010003944.1:0-59740 GCA_020465985.1 Centrapalus pauciflorus | reverse complement strand
TCTACTCCCCCTACAAAATAACAGATAATTTTTTTTATCAGATTTATACAAAATCAGATAAAATGCTTTTCTGCTCCCCCTGCACATGACATTCCAGATCTCGTTAAATTCTTAAGTATATAAACTTTTTATGAATCATGAATTTAACATCAGATAAAAATCACTTAAAAAAATGAAAATTTTAAAATTAAAATTTTGAAACTACTGAATTATTAAATCTTAACGATTCAACATACCTAATTTGTATACCAAAAAATTAAACCGCTTTTCATCTAACGCTTTGGTAAACAAATCAGCTAGTTGATATTCAGTAGGTACAAAATATAATTCTATATTTCCATTTTCTACATGATCTTTAATGAAATGATACCGAATGTCTATATGTTTCGTTTTTGAATGTTGCACCGGATTTGATGCAATAGCAATTGCACTCTGAGAGTCACAGTATATTGGAATCTTCGTTGGTGTAAACCCATAATCACGTAGTTGGCTTTTTATCCACAACACTTGAGAACAGCAAGAAGATACAGCCACGTACTCTGCTTCAGCTGTTGACAATGAAACACAGTGTTGTTTCTTGGATGACCAACATACGGGTTTGTCACCTAAGAATTGTACTGCTCCTGACGTACTTTTTCTGTCCATCTTATCACCTGCGTGATCAGCGTCAGAAAAAGCAGTCAGATGAAATGAAGACTCCCTAGGGTACCACAAACCAAGATTTGGAGTACCTTTGAGATATCTTAAAATTCGTTTTGCAGCAGTTAAGTGTGATTCTTTTGGATTTGCCTGATATCTAGCACAGACACATGTAGCAAACATAATACTGGTCTACTGGCTGTTAAGTACATTAATGATCCAATTATACCTCGATAATGGGTTACATCTACAGGTTTTCCTGAGATGTCCGCATCGAGTTTTGATTTTGAATCCGGAGCCATGGGAGTTTTCATAGGAGTACTATTGACCATGTTAAATTTCTTTAACATGTCTTGGATATATTTTGACTGATTGATAAAAATACCATCAGTCAATTGTTTTACTTGTAATCCTAAGAAAAAATTTATTTCCCCCCATCATGCTCATTTCAAATTTCTGGGACATTAAAAATGCGAATTTCTTACAAAATTCTGGATTTGTAGACCCAAATATTATATCATCTACATATATCTGTATTACTATGATATCTGGCCCCTGACGTTTTATAAACAGGGTTGTGTCAACTGCACCTTTTGTAAATCCACATTTCAACAGATATGTTGAAAGTGCATCATACCAAGCACGAGGTGCTTGTTTAAGGCCATACAGTGACTTATCCAAAATATATACATGATCAGGTTTCGAAGGATCAGTAAACCCTTCGGGCTGATATGTATATACTTCATCTGTTAGCTCCCCGTTTAAAAACGCAGTTTTGACATCCATTTGATATACTGTAAAATTTTTATGTGCGGCAAAAGCTAAAAACATCCTTATAGCTTCAATGCGTGCAACTGGTGCGAATGTTTCATCATAATCAATTCCTTCTTGTTTACTGTATCCTTTGGCCACGAGACGAGCTTTATTCCTAATAATGACACCGTGTTCATCTTTCTTGTTCTTGAAGATCCATTTCGTGCCAATTATAGATTTGTCTTTTGGTCGCTCAACAAGCCTCCAGACCTTTAACCGTTCGAACTGGTTGAGTTCCTCTTGCATCGCCACAATCCAATCAGCATCCAGAAGGGCTTCTTTTACATTTTTAGGCTCAATCTTACTCAAAAAATTTGAAAATAAGCATTCATTTATTGTAGCCCTTCTGGTTTGGACTGATGACGATGGATCACCAATGATATTCTCTATTGGGTGATTTCTTGTCCACTTAACTGTATGTGGAAATGGTTCTATTGGGTCTTGGTTGGGATTGGAATCAAAATATGGTTCGGGAGTTGTTGCAGATGTTGTAGGTGGAACATCTGAGGTAGGAGCTTCTGACTGTTCAGAAGTAATAGGGGTTTCAGAAGTATGTGGAGGTTCAATTGGTTGTACAGTCTCAGTAGTTGACAGCACCTTTGATGTTGAAGCTTCTCCAGTTTCTTCTGAACTTTGTTGTTGAGAGAGATCTGAAACTACTACTGGATCTTCAGTGATCCTGTCAGGCACCAAATTTTGAACATTAGATTTGGGAGTTTCAAAATAATCATCACAAAAGTTCTCAAACAACTTTTTTAATTCATTTTGTTCAGTATTTTGTTTATTTGACTCCAATGAAGTCTGCATGTTAGGTCCGGGTTCTGAACTGGTGTGTTCAGAAGCCATTACCACTCCTTCGTCAAATTTAACATTTACGCTCTCGTTGACTATCTTGGTTCTCTTGTTGTAGATTCGGAAAGCAACCGACTCCTTTGAATACCCGATGAAGATTCCTTCATCTGCCTTTTGATTAAACTTTCCCAGATTGTCTTTATCATTCAATATAAAGCATCTGCAACCAAAGACATGGAAAAATTTAACATTAGGTATTCGTTTATTGATCAGCTCATACGGAGTCTTTCCGAATCTTTTATTTATTATTGAACGGTTTTGTGTGAAACATGATGTTGCAACCGCTTCTGCCCACAAGAACAATGGTAAATTGGAGTAGGCCAACATCGTCCTAGCTGCTTCCACTAGTGTCCGATTTCTTCTTTCAACGACACCGTTTTGTTGTGGAGTCCGAGCAGCTGAGAATTGATGTGTAATTCCAACTGAATTTAAGAACGAGTCTAATGATTTGTTCTTGAACTCTGTTCCATTGTCTGAGCGAATTGTCTGGATGGTGAGTTGCAACATTACTTGTATTTTTCGGATGAAGTCGATGATAGATTCGGTTGCATCTGATTTGGATTTCAGGAAAAACACCCATGTGTATCGTGAGTAGTCATCAACTATCACCAATACATATCTTTTCTTATTTATACTTTGTACTCTCATTGGTCCACACAAATCCATATGCAGTAACTCTAATGCTCTTGTGGATGAGTGTACTGTTTTGGATTTGTGTGTGGCTTTTGTCATCTTTCCTTTTTCACATGCCGCACATAGTTGCTCTTTTTGAAATTTAAGCGCCGGCAGCCCTTTAACTAACCCTCCTTTTGCTAGGTTGGTCAGTTCATTAAAATTTAGATGTGAAAGGCGACGATGCCACATCCATGCTGTTTTAGATGTTGCTTTTGACAATAAGCAGACATCTTTCTTCAGATTGATCGTGGCTAAATCAATGGAGTATAGATTTGTTTTCCTGTTTCCTGCTAGAATTTCTTTTCCTTGTGCTGATCTGATGCTGCACCGATTGGCTTTAAAGTTGACTTCTAACCCCTTATCACACAGTTGTCCAATACTGAATAGATTATGACCAAGACCGTCAACATAAAAGACCTTTTGGATTGTGATTTTGTCATACTTCAGACTTCCGTATCCCTTGATCGGACAAAACTGATCGTTTCCAAATCTTACCGTCCCACAGAACTTTTCTACAAAGTCCGTGAGTGTGTCTCGTTGTCCGGTCATGTGTTTGGAGCATCCCGAATCAAGGTACCAGACATGGTTTACCTATAAAACGTAATAGCACATGAGGTACCCACTTGTAGTTGGGTACTTTAGTTTTAGGTAAAACATGCATAGTATCATTTGTTTTTCTAACTGATATGGCTTTAGGCTTATCGTTTGAATTTATTTTAGGTACCCATTTTTGAATTGTTCTTTTGGGTATCCACTTTTGTACAATTCGCTGTGGAATTGTTTTTGAAATTTTTATATGTAGATCCTTTTTCTGTTCATACAATGAGTCCTTTTTCTTTGGTTGCCACACAAGCTTATTATACTTCACAGTTTCAGACTTACAAACATAAGAATTCAAAGCAATTAATTTTGATCTTGAAAACTTAATACAAGAATTATTAACAGTTTTATCATTATTACAGACAGAATGTTCAATTTTGCTGTTTCTATTTGTAACAATTTTTTTCTTTCACGCGCCATTCTTGTTTTATAATCTTGTTTTTCTCTTCTCTTTGCTTCTTTCGCCACACTTGTTTTCTCGACCCGTTCACAACGTTATCTGACATAAAAGAAGTTTGAGAATTAGAAGATTTAGATGCTTGTTTTTTCTGTAACCTTTTCATACCTGTTGAAGATTTGACTTTACGTGCAAAAGAGTCCGTTGATGAGGATGATTCACCCTTTTCAAAACTAGGAGACTGAACAAACAGTTTTGTTTTCTCCTTCTTTTGTTTCACTGATGGTGAATATTCAGATGGTTTTAAAGAGTCTGTAGTCATTCTTTGCAGAATTTTAACAGATTCTTTATTACCAGTTGATAGTTTGTTAGTCAAAGGTTTGATAAATTCACCAATTTTACCGAATCTTTGATCTAATGAATTAATATCAGAGTGCATGAACAGATCAAATTCTTTTTCTGAATTTATAGAATCCAGAGAAATAGATGAATGTGGATCAGACACATTTATGTTTTTAGACTTATCTTGCAACTTTTGTTCTATTTTTAGTAATTCAGACTTGAGTGTTCCATTCTCTGTCTCAAAACTTTTAATTTTCATTTCTAAATCAGAATTTATCTGTTCTAGAATTGAATTTGGTAAATATAGTTTTTGAGACTGAGTTGGTAATTCAGACAAATCCTTTTCAGAATAAGTTTGAATATACTCTTCTTTAGTATCAACAATGTTGCTGATTTCATTTATCTTGGTATAATCAACATAATTTTGCATTTTGTCTGATCTTGACCTTTTGATTTCTTCACTGGATTCTACTTCTTCAGATGCTTTCAAGAATGTCATTTTTAATCCTAAATTCATGTATCTGACATCATATAATGTTGGTGAATTTGATATAGCTTTTGTCAGATACTTAGGATTTTCCCAACCAATACCAGATTTAGAGTTATAAAACTCTGTATCTTTTGGTTGATTTAAATATATTGTTTGATCTGTTTGCCCTCTTTTAATAAATTCATCCTCCATCTTCTTTATTTTCTCATAGAGTTTAGTTCTTTCTTCAAATATGGCATGATATTTTACAGAAAAGTTTGAGGCTTCTAATTCAGTTATTCGCAGACTTTCTTGTAAATCAGATATTTTGTGATTCAGATTGAGTATATTGCTTTGAAGTTCTTTTTCCTTATCTTGTAAGTCTGAGACAGCTCGTAAAGCTAAGGCTTTATCTTTGGAAAAATCTAGGACTAAATTGTGTTCATTTAGAAGTTTGTTTTCCAAAGAATGAACCTTTTTCTTTTCTGCTTTTAAGGATTTTTCAAACTTTTTAAGCATGAAAGCCATATTAGTTAGTTTTTCTTCTAATATGCATGAGTCGTCAATATCAGAATCTGAAATAGAATTTACCTCTTGTCCTTCTGAATCCTCTGAGTTATCAGACTCTGAATCCTCCTCATTTTCAGCTTTATTTTGGCCAGATGCCATTAATGCAACTTCTTCTTTTTCTTCCTCTTCATCAGAATCAGATTCTCTCTCTGCTCTTCATCCTCTTCATCCGTCAGTCCAACCCACACCTTATCTTCAGCTATCATAGCTGATTCACTCAGTTCAGATTCATTGAAGATTTCTGACTTTAAACAGATATGGGCATCTTCATCTAAAATATCATCATCTTCAGATAACTGTAACCAATGATCATCCTCCGCCATAAGAGCTTTGCCTGACTCTTTCTCTTTGGCTAAGAGGGCCTTTCTTGTATAGTAGTCTGAATTTTTGACTACTGGAGATCTGCATTCCCGGGCATAGTGACCTGGTTTTCCACAGTTATAGCATTTCTGTTCAGATTCCTTCTTGGTTGATTTATCTGACTTCTCATATTTGTCAGACTTTCGTGCACTACTTTCTCCAGCTTTCTCATACTTATCCTTTTTCTCAACTTTCCTTGAGCCTGTTTTGTAGCGCATTTTGTTGTTTGTTGGCTTCCTGTAAAATTTCTTCTGAAATGCCTTTGTAAGCAGTGCCATCTGTTTTTTCATCTCTTCAATCTCTGAATCTGCAGATGAATCTGATGATTCTGATTCTGATGATGTACTGCTGATTACCGCTCTTTTCTCCTTTTTGAGCTTGTATTTATACTTTTTCTCCGCCAGTAGAGCTAGTGGATCAGCAGTTTCTTTTTCCGCTTTCTTCTTTCCAGATATTTTCCTCAAAACAACTTCTTGGTAGTTGTTGAGGTTTTCAAATAGCATATGAAAATCCATCTCCTCTATATCTTTCGTTTGTTGGATGATCATAGCATATTTTTCCCATTCTGGATTTAGGACATTTAAAAATTTGACATTGATGTCCAAGTTGGACTTCGTCACTCCGTTTCTTTTTACTTCACTTACCAGATTTACAAATCTGAGATAAGTGTTTTCCAGAAGTTCACCTTCACGGGCTCTAAAGTTCTCAAATGTCATTAGACTATTCCTAGCCCTATTAGTAGCAGCTCTGTCTGATCCCCGCATGATTTTGCATACTTCATCCCAGATGGATTTAGCAGTCTTTGTATTTGTCAGACAAGTGTATATTTCATTGGGGATTGAAATTAACAATAACTTTCTTGCAGCCTTGTCCCCTAACTTTCTCTTTTTCTGGGCCTCTGTTAGGTTTGTTACCTCAACAGTCCTTGGTGGTATTGGGGGATTGCCAGTTGGTACTCCTGGGATTGTTTCCATAAAGATTGCTGGTCCTTCAGTTAATGATTTCAGCATTTCTTCAGACAAATCATGGAAACTTATAAATTCCAGAAACCGCTCCCGCCATTGAACATATTCCCCTCTGTATAAGATTGGGGGTTTGGTTTCTGATCCCATAGCAAGTGCATCTTTAGACATGTTGATTGTTCGTTGGGAAACTTTAACCAAGATCAAATGAACTCCGAATGAGATTGAAAACTTTGATCACACCTTGAAATACAGATTAGTACTGAAATCTACAACACAATGACTTGTTAGTAGCAATAAGCAGTTTGAATCAAGCAGTGAATTGTGTTTGGATTAATGTGTGTGACAGACTTGAATGATTCTTGTGTTATGAGTGAAACTTGAATGAATGTTGTGTGAAACTCGATTGTGTCTTTTCCCAAACTCGATTGGATCTTTGATCAAACTCGATTGATTCTTTGAACAAACTCGAATGTGTGTTTGATCAAACTCGAATCAAGTATATGAAATTCACTCTCGAATGAGTCTTCTGTTAAACACGAATGAATGTTATACAAAACTCGAATGAGTGTTTTGTAAAACTCGAATCAATGTTATAGAAAACTCGAATGTGTCTGTTGCAAAACTCGAGTGAATACAACTTGAATGGGTCTTTTATAAATCTCGAAGCTGTCTTATATAAAACTCGAATGAGTCTTATATAAAACTCGAATTGGTCTTATACAAAACTCGAAAGAGTCTTGTATAAAACTCGATTTAGTCTTATATAAAACTCGAATTGTTCTGAAATTCTAGTTGTCAACTCGAATATTACAGTTTGGCAACTCGAGTAATAGTAAGACACAACTCGAATGACAAAGCTAACCGACTCGATTAACTAAGATTCCCGACTCGATTAACTAAGGCACCCGACTCGATTAACTGTTATATTCAACTCGATTTACACACAAGATGTGTATAATTCGAGTTTCTTAGAATTTGCAGTTTTTCAAGTCTTAAATTCAGATTAAATCCAAATTTTACCCAATTTCATTCAAATTGTAATCGAAGGTAAGGTTTTTGAATACAAACAGTTTTTGTAAAGCTCTTTTATGTAAAAATGGATCTAAACCAGACTTTTTCAATGAAACAGTACCGGTTTTTGGACTTTTTCAAAATTTCAGAAAATTGCTCAGATCTTTTTCTGTGTTTTGAAAATCAAAACAAGTTTGTATTCAGTTTGTTCGTCTTTGAAACCTGAACCTTCGATCCAATTTACACTTTGAATGAACAACAGAATCAAAACCCCTAGTGATTTTAGGGTTTTTCCGAAAAATGCTCAAGAACACGAAGAACAGATTCAATCTCAAACAAAATGATTCATTCCTAAGGCTCTGATACCAATTGTGAAATATAGTTTCTACGAATTCAATCAACAATATGCAATTAATAAGAACAATAAATGTAATCAATACTGACCGAATGATTTGATTGATAATCTTGATGATTACAAAATGATTTCTGGAATATTCTTGTACAGAGCAGCTTTCTCTAAATCAAATGCGTACAAAATAATATCTGACAGATCTGAAAAAATCTTACCTATTTTGAAAGTCAACATGACTATTTATACACATTTACAAACTATAAGGAAATTACATATTAAGTCCCTAGACTTTGATATTTCATCAACTAAAACATATTCCAACAATCTCCCTCCCCCTCTATAGGCGGTTTAAGTTCGACCCGGGCTTTTTAGTGAGTTTTTATGGTTTTTTGGGTTTTTCTTTTGGGGACGAGGTCGTATAGTAACAATTGTCATAAAAAAGTAACTTACGATAAAAGAATTATATTTATATCTATATATATATAGACACACAGACACACCACATATATATAGATACACACTCACGCACCCATATATAGAGTCCAGTTCAAAAAAGTAACTCTCAAAATCATGTGCACTCGAAGGTTACATCATTAAAAAACTTTTTATCAAACTTTTTTCTCATATCAATGTATAACATTACACATGATATATCAATTTCACAACGGTTTATACTTTGGGTGTCATTAAAAATTACGTGAATATTTAATGCATATTTATGAGAATGGTCATCCAAGTGAATGATCACACACAATTCACATAATCTTTTTTTACCACTCACAATATTTATGACGTTGCTCGTTTTGATAAAAAGTCCTATAAGGTTGTCTTATACATGTTTATTCAAATAATATATATGTTAATAATCATTCACATTAGAGTACGCTTAGGTACCCTGATTAAGTGTCATGTAGCATTTAGTTACTCAGATAAATACACGCGGCATTTCCTGGTTAACTATTCACATATATACACGTAGCATTTCCCAGTTAATCCAAGTTGAACCTAATTAAGTGTCATGTGGCATCAAAGTTTTATTGTTAAACAGAGTATGAGTCGTCAATGTACAATTTTCAAGTGTTTATGCTTAAACAAAACAATTTATTGATGTATAATGCTTAAAATTAAAGTATATTGTTGTTTTTTGCATTAAATTAGAAATATACTGATCTATTTAGTTATACTTTGTAAAAATACAGAATGCTTTGATACGTGAGTATGCAGAGCAATACGAACATTCATTCTCGTCAAGCAATCCAACCCCAGTAGAAGCGCATCAGATTTTTACTCGGTTTTGGAGTTTTATTTTACAAGGTCTTGGTGTTCGAGAAGGGGACATATAAAAGGAATCACACATAAACCTTCGGAAATGCAACTTCAAGTGCTTACTTACATCCGAGGTATATTACCTGAAAAAAATTATAATTGACGATAATTGGACATATTTAATTGTAATGTGTCGTTATATGGTTTATATTAAGATACTAGTAATGAGTCTTAATAAGTTAGTTTGATACATGTTTCTTATAATTGATGATAATGCTTTGATACTAGTTATATTTAGTTGGAACATGTCATAATGGGTATGTATAAATTGATAGGAGTTGGCCGGAATACCGGATTCAAATTAAACTGATTAGAGATTTAGATATGCCCGTTGACCATTGATGGAAAATTATTTATTAATTTGACAATCAGTTAATTACAACGTGTAAATTATAATTAGTATATATGGGAATGATATATGAATGAGTTAGTTTTATACATCTTTCTTGTAATTGATAATAATGCTTTCATATTAGTTATAATTAGTTGTAACATGCCATAATGGGTATGTATAATTTGATAGGAGTTGGCCGGAATACCGGATTCAAATTAAAGTGATTAGAGATTTAGGTTGACCATTCATGGAAAATTATTTATTAATTTGACAATAATTTAATAACAACGTGTAAATTGTAATTAATATATATAGGAATGATATATGAAATTTAATCAATGACGATATAATCCTGCAATAAATATTTAGTTAATAGTTATGTATTGTATTTTGATGCAATCTTCAATTTAATGACCATCGTTTAGAACACTTAACGTTTTAAGCCATAATTTGCTATAATACCCTTGATTCTTCTATATATAGTACTAATGCTATTTGGAACCAAGAAAGCCTCAAACAAGCTTCTGTATTTTTTCACTGCTTTACTTCAATTCTCAAACCTAACCCTAGGCTGCCATGCCGAGAGGAAAAGTCCAGCTTAAATTCATAATCGATCAAAATGCGAGGAGAACCACCTTCACAAAAAGGAAGCCTAGTTTGATGAAGAAGATGAATGAGATATGCACTTTATGTGATATTGAAGCATGTGTCATCATGGATAGCCAATATGAGCCTGATGGACTAGAGCTGTGGCCTGACCGTGAAGGTGTCCAACGTGTTGTGGACAAGTTCATGTTGCTTCCTGAGATGGAGCAAAACAAGAATATGCTGAACCAGGACCACTACACCAAGAAAAGTATCAGCAAGGCTCAAAAGAAGCTGCAGAAGTATTTAAGGGAGAATCGGGCGAAGTATATGGCCAAGTTGAAGTCAGATTGCTTGGGAGACAGAGGCTTGTTAGCTACCTTGAACTTAAAGGATCTAAAAGAACTTATAGCATTGGCTGCGGATAACCTTTCAGAAATAGAATCAATGCTTGAGTTACGAAAGAGCGGGGTTCCTCCTGTAGCACGGAAACAGGTAGTTATCGTCACAACTGAGAATATGGGAGCTGGAGAGGCTGTAGAAGGCTATGTACCAGTTCTAGAGAATCCTGATGGAGGAGCGGCAGCAGAAGGCCAGGAACCATTGGTAGAGAAGCATGGATCAGCTTTGGATGGAGGAGTGGCTGCAGAAGACTATCTACCAGTGGCAACCCCTGGAGCTTTGGATGGAGTGGCTGTAGAAGACTATGAACCATTGGCAGAGAACCTTGGAGCTGTGACTGTAGAAGACTATGTACCAGTGGCAGAGAACCCTGAAACTTTTGATGGAGGAGTGGCTGGAGGAGGAGGATCAGTACCAGTGACAGAGATGCCTGGACCATTGGATGGTATAAACGGTAGTACTACTGAAGGGTTCACCGACTGGTTTGCTATTATGGAGGAATTTGAGATGACGTCATTCGCTGATGACACTAATCCCTCAGGGTCAGGTGGAGCATCTTCGTCCAAACAATTGTGAAGAGAGAAACAGTTTCGTCATCATGAAAGATGCATGCGAATTATGGTTCTGTTATGTTTGCTTTTCCTTATCATCATTGATTTTGTCGTTTTTTAGTCTTGATTTTTGTTCAATCCCGTAATCTTTTCAGAAATCTATTGTTTCAATTAAACTACTATGAATTACCCATACCCAGTTTTTATCTATATGCTCATTAGTTTTAATCAATTTTGAAATACGATCCAAGTATACTTTATATTTGAAACTGCATCGGCCGGTGATGTGATCTATTACATGATTTTATCTCTTCAATCAATGGCATTAATGTATACATACGTATATATGTATATTTTGTGTACACATACGTACATATATGCATGAAATTTAAATTAAAGAAATACGATACACATATACTGACATCAGGAGCTATTAACTAGGAGCAAAACCTGAAAATTATATGCTCGAGACCCATGGGCCTATTTGTAGAGAAGCATGGATCAGCTTGTCAATCATGCAATTAATAACCTCTTTGTCGTGTTTAATAGACTGTGCGCTAATGCAAGCAGTTGTAATCGTTTTGATAGTTAGTTGTGGCTATTAGTTTTATTAGATTGGGTTTTTTTATCTTCTTTATATCATATAAAAAAGGGAGGTTTTCCTCTTGTGTTGTGATTTAATCTTCAGTTTTAAGGAAGGCTTTTCTTGTTATTTCTTCATTGATTTCTCTAAAGGTTACAACATATATATTAAAGCAACTATTTAGTCAAACACCTTACACCCCTTCTCCGTGCATTAAAGGTGTAATCACAAGTAAAGACTCTAAATCATCTTATTGATGGATATTTGTATGCTCATAAATCATAAATATGATAACAGAGATCCAAAGGAGCCCTCATGTTTTGTATTTCAGATGTGAAAAGAACGTTGTAGTGCGACAAACTTATCAAACAATGATTGAAAATAATGCATATATACTTTCATAGAACCTTGCGCCGCACTTTTTTGTGTTCAATGATATGACGTACAGTTAGTTGTTGGTCCCTTAGGTGTCTCACTGGCATTACTGACTAAAGGATCAATCAGACAAGAAACTAGGTCAATAAACTAAAATCACCTATATATGAAAACCTACAAAATTTCAGGATAGTTTCCTATTAGTCAGTGATCTCGGTATTTATATCTATATCATGGTTAAAGGTCGGCATTGAATTATTTGTGTTAATTAACATACTTACTATTCTGGTACATATATATGGTTCAACTTGATCGTATCCATAAATTTATGAGCTCAGCTTAACCTTCATTAATGAATGTTGATAGGGACATGTAGCACCAGAAAATTATCTATCATTTCTTGGTTCTCGCCAAACAAGGTTGAAGTCTAAAGCGCCTAAGATCTGAATGTGTGTTGAAAGTAAGCCTAAACTTTATGTTGTTAAGGGCTGTTAAATAAGTGCCTATCGAACACGTGCATTTGAATGGGAATGACCATTTGTTGTGACTTTTAAGCATGTATATATATATGTATGTATGTAAGTCGGTGGTTTTAAAGTTTGAATAAGAAAATGTTTTTACAAATATATTCATTTTGTTTCTTATTCATCCATTGATGTTGCTTCTGCTGCCAACAAAATCTTCCCCCTTAAGCCTAAACTTGAACAAACACCTAAATATGGAGGAAAATTTGCAGAAAACTTGTTACTTCATCCAAACACTTCCTGAAATTATTATGGGGAGCATCGTCCATAACACAACTGTCATCAACATCCAGTTTCTTTACCATGTTCGAACAATCATTCACCAATTTTTGGATCAACCATCCACCAATGTCTCTTTAATGGTGGGAAACACGCATAAACTATCCATCTAGATCTTCTAACGATGGGATACTGATGCACCCCCAGTGTGGATCATCGGGCCATAATGTTCGTGGAGGGCCAAGACCGAATCTGCAACAAAAGGGGGTAAACCGAAAGGGCCATAACTTTTGACTCGGGTCTCCGTTTGGGGCTCGTCAGACGTTCGTTTGCTCGAGCTCCACGCAATGACAAACATCCAAAGGCGGTTTAGTGGGTTTTTATGGTTTTCTGGGTTTTTCTTTTTGTTCCGTGGGTTGACCGGGGGGAAAGTTACGGGCTCAAGTGGTTAAGAACCATAGAGGGACGAGGTCGTATAGTAACACTTGTCATAAAAAAGTAACTTACGGTAAAAGAATTATATATACAGATACATATATATATACATATATATATATAATGACACACAGACACACAGCATATATATAAATACACACTCACACACCCATATATATAGTCCAGGTTCAAAAAAGTAACTCTCAAAATCAAGTGCACTCGAAGGTAACAACATTAAAAAACTTTTTATCACACTTTTTTCTCATAACCATGTTTATACTTTTAAATTAATGTTATACACATGATATATCAATCTCAGATAGGTTTATACTTTGTGTGTCACTAAAAATTATGTGAATATTCAATTCAAAGTCAATGATCACACACAATTCACTTAATCTTTTTTTACCAATCACACGTTGCTCATTTTGATAAAAAAAAGTTTTATAATGTTGTCTTATACATGTTTATTCAAAAAAATATATCTTAATATTCATTCACATTAGGGTACGCTGAGATCTTATAGGTACGCTGTTGAACTTGATTAAGTGTCATGTAACATTTATTTACTCACATAAATACACGCGGCATTTCCAGGTTAACTATTCACATATATACACGTGGCATTTCCCGGTTAATCCAAGAAGAACCTAATTAAGTTTCATGTGGCATATAGTTACTCATTTAATATAATGGATAAATAATCAAATTTTTAATGCTAAACAGAGTATAAGTGGTATCCAAGCTTTTCATCATGCGCATATCAATAAACGGGGATATTGGATATATAGCCCAATAGTCAATGCAGAATTTTCAAGCGTTTATGCTTAAACAAAAAAATATATTGATGTATAATGCTTAAAATTAAAGTATGTTGTTGTTTTTTTTTTGCATTAAATTAGAAGTATACTGATCTATTTAATTATACTTTGAAAAAATACAAAATGCTTTGATACATGAGTATGCAGAGCACGAACACTCATTCTCGTCAAGCAATCCAACCCGAGTAGATGAGGCATTTTTGGGGTTTTTTTACAAGGTTTTGGGGTTCCAGAAGGGGACATATAATAGGAATCACACATAAACCTTCCGGAAAGGCGACTTCTAGTGCTTACTTACATCCGAGGTAAATTACCTGAAACTTTTGATGGAGGAGTGGCTGGAGGAGGATCCCGGTTGGTTTTCACCAAACCGGGTCCATTTGTTTAAAATGGATACGGAAAACACACCTCAGGTTTTAATAACTAAATGAACCCAAAGTATACATTACACAACTGGCAGTGTACCAATCGTGTGCAATATAGCTTTAAGAATCACCTAGAATTTATCGAACTCAGGGAACGGAATAAAGATCGGAGACTCAAATACTACAACCTAAACCAATATTTATGTATTTTTGACGTTTTGAGGAAGTTATCAACTAATGGCAATAATTAAAATTAATTAACCTAATAACTGAAGCGAACTAAGTAACACAATAATAAAAAGTTAAACTAATATTTTTTTTGGATTTTTCAAATTAAATAAAAACCAATTCTAGCAAACAAGAATTAAACTAAACAACTAAAGCAAGCAAGTAACGACAACTAAATTATACGAACCAAACTAATTAAAGCAAAATCAAATCAAACTAACTTAAGCAAGTAAAGAACTATGATAAATTTTACCAAACTCTTATATTACGAAAGCGTCACCCACTTGGAATTAGAAAATCATAATTAACTGGCAATGGATTGAATTGATTGACTAAAGACAAATCGGTTGATAACCAATTTTAAATTCAATTAAGCCCAGATTTTGGTTTAATTTACCGATTATTTAATTATTTCAAGTTAAAATATTTAATCTTGATAACCACGTGATGGAAACAAAGCAACTCGTCAAACTCCAATATTAACCAATTAATCTTATAATCGCAACACAATGCATAAAGATAATCGATTAACACCGAAATCCAACAAATTGACTTTGTCACTTTAAAAATCAAACTTTATGATTTGCCAATCCTATTATCGCAACACAATGCATAAGAACCAACAAACACATAAAATTCTAGATTAGCAATCAACTATCAAATCATTATCGCAACACAATGCCTAGAAGACATAATTGACTATTAATTTTTCATTTAAAGCCTCTTTCTTTTTAAAACGCAGATTTAATTAACACTTTATTATCGCAAAACAATGCTAAAAGATTAATAAAAATCTGATTTTTTTAACAAGAAAATATGAAATAATCAAGAATCCAACAAATATAAACCAAAATCCATCAATCAATCCAATAATTTACCAATTAATACATAGAATCCATCATCCCAAGCGGGTGAACAAGAAAACTACTCACTAATCATGCTAAAACCCAAAGTTAAACTCAAATTAATAAAAACCATTATAAAATCAGAAAGTTAAAGGAACGAATGTACCAAATCGCGCTGCTACAATAAAGAATTTGAATCCAAAACTCGAACCGAATGCTTCTAATCCAAGAAATTCGAAAACTTTAGCTAAACTATGATTAAAATTCGTGAAGGATGAAAGAAAGCTCTGAAATTCGCCAAAATCGTGTCTGAATTGCACGAATCGACGCTGGAATCGCCCCGAATGCTCGTAAAATCGAACAAGAATTAAACTTTTCGCTACAACTATGATTAACTATATAGAACTACTGAAAACCGAGAGGAAATTCGCCAAAATACGTCTGAAATTCGCCTCCAATCGATTCTGCCTCTGCTCTGCCGCATGCTAGGTTTTTAAAAACGAATTTGGTGGGCTGGCCCGGCACGCGGGCGCGTAGGGGCAAGTCACGCGGGTGCGTGGACTTAACCTAGCCTACGCCCCTGCATGGGTAAGCTATGTAGGTGCGTGGCTTGCTTTGACTGAAAATGGGCACGCGGGCGCGTGGGATGTTTTACGCGGGTGTGTGGATGCTCAACTGGACTTGGCCACACTGGTGCGTGGAGAGTCTTACGCGGGCGTGTAGAGTCACTTTTCGTCAAATCTTTGCTTTCGATCACGGGAGATGGCTGGATCATAAAATCTCGTCATTTTAGCCTTGATCTCCGTTCCCATGTTGATTTAATGGCTTCTGACCTGCGGACCAAACATATTAATGAAATCAGTATCTTTTTCACGCGTTTCGGTCTGAAAACCACATAAATTGGAGGCAAAATGATATCAAAAACATGTATAATTTTGCACATATCAATAGTCTTTGGCGTAATACACCCCTGTTGGTTCAAACCAAACCGGGGTCCATTTGTTTAATTTGTAGCCGTTTAATTAGCCTATATACCCCGGTTGGTTTTTACCAAACCGGGGTCCATTTGTTTATATGCCGTTTGAATTAGTCTTGGCGTAATATACCCCGGTTGCTTTCACCAAACCGGGGTCCATTTATTTAATTTGTAGCCGTTGAATTAGCCTAATATACCCCGGTTTTGTTACAAACAACCGGGGTGTGTAATAAAAAGTAAAGGACCCCGGGCATTTTGTTAAACAACCGGGGTGTATCAGCGCTCACTACAACAACAACTAAATGAACCCCGTTTTTTCAGGTTTTTTCCGGGGTAAATATGGGGGGTCCATTATGTAGTGAGAGATGCCTGGACCATTGGATGGTATACACGGTAGTCACTACAAGAATTATACCCTTTAGCGGCGACACCCTTTAGCAGCGACATGGGCATTAGCAGCGACAACCAAAAAAGCGGACCCGATGTCGCCGCCTAAGGCTTTAGCAGCGACACATTGTCGCCGCTAATACCCGGAAAAAAAACACGCCCAATGTGCTGCCTCTTTTCACCCCTTTTCACCCTCTTTTCTTCACTTTTCACCTGCTGCTTCTTCTCCAAGCGATTTTTCTTCCTCCAGCCTTCAGGTAACGATTTTTTAAGCTTTTCTTTGTGTTTTGTGTCTTTTTTGGGTAAATATATGTAATGTGTGTGTATTGATGTGTTAGGTGTCTCAGATCTCATTTCTCTCGCTCTCTCGCCGCCGGTGCTGTCTCTCGCCGCCGCCTCTCTCTCTGCTGGTGGATATGAGGAAAGCTAAGGAAGCCATAATTACAATTTTGTGCAAATTAGAAATGATTTACCCTCCTGCATTTTTTGACATTATGGTTCATTTAGTTTTGCATCTACCTGATGAAGCACTTTGCGGAGGCCCGGTATATATGAGATGGATCAGTTAGAAGAGATCATCGAGTTAGAAGAGATCATCGAGTTAGAAGAGATCATCGAGTTAGAAGAGATCATCGAGTTGCATTATTTGTAGCCGTTGAATCAGTTTGAAGAGATCATCGAGTTGCATTATTCATATAACTGTTCGATTGTTCTATTTCGGTGTAAGTGGTTCGATACACGAAGGGGAGTTATATGCGAAAACAATATCACAAGTATCGACACACAACGCGAATGGAACAAAGATGATCAACTCATATTTGCTACACAGGCCAAACAAGTGTTCTACATCCGAGAACCTTCTCGAGGAGACCAACGCATAACCATCGGTGGGTTGTTGAAAATGTTAATCATCGTAAAATTTGGAATATGCCTATAAACGATGGCCACATTGAAAATGTTGACGATGACTCCACCAAAAATGTCGATGTCATTCATACTAATTGTTCGTCTAATTGTAGACTTGTAATCGACTTTAGCCACTACTTTGAAAGCTTACACTCAACATGTGAAATTGAAGTTAGTCTGTCAACTGGTACCGTGAATGAAGTGCCTCATGGCGAGACTGATTACAATGAAAGTGATTCTGATTACGATAGTGAAATGTCTGACGATGAGGCTGATTATATTGAAAATGATGAGCGTGAGAATGATTCCGATTGAAACACTTTATGTGTAATAACATTTGACTCATTGTAATATTAAGATTTATATTTTGTTCGTCTAATTAAAATGCATTGTGTATTTTGTTTAGTATTTGTCTATTCTATATATTTTAAGTTTTCAGGATATGGCATTTATATGGTTCATTGTGCTATACTTGAAGGCCGATGTCATGGGACGAGGCCATGACGGTCATGGCCGTGAGGATCCACCACCTGTGGTGGTCGAGGTCGCGGTGTTCATGAGATGGATGGTAATGTTATTTATTTGTTATATTCATTTAATTATGATTTATCATGCCTAATATTCTTTTAATTGCAATTGCAGTAGTGCCGGTCCGTCGAAGAGGCCGAGCAAAAAATTTGAATCTCATGCCCACATGGGAAAGCAATGGGAGACAACCGTTGCCGTTACCGTTTGATGATGCTACAGCTACGACGGTTGGCACTATACATGACCTATTTATACGCGAGGCTGTCGGATACATGTGGTGGGATACGTGGAAAAAAGTTTCTCTCGCCGAGAAGCATGCTATGTACGAGCATCTTTGGGTAAATTATTTATTTAAGTGTAAATCTAGCTTATCTTTATCTTTTATTACTTTTTACTTGTCTAACATTATTATTATTATTTTTAGCCATATTTTGACTTGCAAGGGGTTATGGAACATCCTACTCAAAGCAGGTTAAGGGAGGGTTATGAATATATGATGTCGGCTCGTTATAGAGGTCGTAAAACTGAAGCAAATAAATATTTTAGAAAAGTGGGAGGATATGAGGATGTTGAGAGAGCTAGGGCCAACCCCCTGATGGTATGACTATGGAAAATTGGCATAGATGCATTAATTTTTTTCACACAGAAAAATATTTGAAGCGTTCTAGTCAAAACAAAATAAATCGTGCTAAACATGCAAGTGGTTAAGAATCATGGAGGGACGAGATCGTATAGTAGCGCTTGTCATAAAAAAGTAAGTTATGACAAACAATATAGATACACACACAAATATATATATATATATATATATATATATATATATATATATATATTTACATATGTACTCAAATTTTAATATTAAACAGAGTATGAGTCGTATCCAAGCATTTTATAATGCGCATATCAATAAGAATGGACTATTTGATGACCCAATGGTCGAGGCACAATATGTAAGTGATTATGCTTAAACTTTAAAAATATATTGATGCTTAATGCTTAAAAGTATACTAATCTATTTAATTATCTTTGTAAAATACAACATTCTTTGATGCGTGAGTTCTCGGAACAATACGAACGATCATCCTCGTCGAACAATCCAACCCAAATAGATGAGGTATCGGTTTTTGAGAAGGTATTAGGTTCCAGACGGGGACACATAAAAGGAGTCGGTCATAAACCTTCCGGAACGGCGACATCAACGGCATACTTACCCGGGCAGACCTCACGTCCATCACAGGTAAATTATCTGACAAACTTATAAATGTAATGAGTCATATATAGTTGTAACGGCTCTTTATGAGTTAGTATGAGACATATATACTTGTAATTGATGATGATGGGTTGGTATTAATTATATCTAGTTCTTACACGCCATGATGGTTATGCATAAGTCGGTATTTGTTAAAAGTACTTGTAAGGGGCCTTGATGAGTTAGTATGAGACATATATACCTATAATTGATGATGATGGGTTGTTTTAGTATATCTACTTCTTTAACGCCAATATGGTTATGTATAAGTCGGTATTTGCTAAAAATAGTTGTAACGAGTCTTGATAAGTTAGTATGAGACATATATACTTATAATTGATGATGATGGGTTGGTATTAGTTATATATACTTCTTACATGCCATTATGGTTATGCATAAGTCGGTATTTGTTAAAAGTACTTGTAACGGGTCTTGATGAGTTAGTATGAGACATATATACTTATAATTGATGATGATGGGTTGGTTTAGTTATATCTACTTCTTAAACGCCAATATGGTTATGTATAAGTCGGTATTTGCTAAAAATAGTTGTAACGAGTCATAATAAGTTAGTATGAGACATATATACTTCTAATTGATGATGATGAGTTGGTATTAGTTATATATACTTCTTACACGCCATTATGGTTATGCATAAGTCTGTATTTGTTAAAAGTACTTGTAACGGGTCTTGATGAGTTAGTATGAGACATATATACTTATAATTGATGATGATGGGTTGTTTTAGTTATATCTACTTCTTAAACGCCAATATGGTTATGTATAATTCGGTATTTGCTAAAAATAGTTGTAACAAGTCTTGATAAGTTAGTATGAGACATATATACTTGTAATTGATGATGATGGGTTGGTATTAATTATATTTAGTTCTTACACGCCATGATGAGTAAGTATAACTCGGTATTTGCTAAAAGTACTTGTAACGGGTCTTGATGAGTTAGTATAAGACATATATACTTATAATTGATGATGATAGGTTGTTTTAGTTATATCTACTTTTTAAACGCCAATATGGTTATGTATAAGTCGGTATATGCTAAAAATAGTTGTAACGAGTCTTGATAAGTTAGTATGAGACATATATACTTGTAATTGATGATGATGAGTTAGTATTAGTTATATCTAGTTCTTATACACCAATTTCGATGAGAGCTAATGTATATATATATTTTTTGTAGCCGGAAAATTTCGATGTTGTCTATAACAACCCTCAATTTAAAGATGCGATGATGGAACTCTATCGAAAGTTCAGTACTCAAAACGATAACGACGAGAATGATGACGACAACAACTACAACGAAGATGATGATTAGATTATTAGTGTTTTAGCTAATTATGTAACAAACGTTATTGTAACGTACGTTGTTTGTATATATATATATATATATATTGTTATGAATTTTGTAGTGCGTATTGTATATATTTATATAAAATTGTAGGTTACAAAAAAAAATATATATATATATATATAATTGTAATAGCAAGTTTATTATTAATCAATAAAAAGTTTTTAAAAAAAAATATGTATTAGCAGCGACACAGAGCAATAGCGGCGACACCCTTTAGCAGCGACACAAGTAGCAGCACAATGGACTTTTAGTGTTAAAGTAATAGCAACGACTTTTTAGCAGCGATTTGTCGCCGCTAAAGGCATTAGCAGCGACATATGTCGCCGCTAAAACCCCATTTTCTTGTAGTGTTATACTCAAGGGTTCACCGACTGGTTTTCTATCATGGAGGAATTTGAGATGACGTCGTTTGCTGACGACACTAATCTTGCTGACGACACTAATCCCTGAGGGTCAGGTGGAGCATCTCGTCCAAATAATTATGAAGAGAGAAACAGTTTCTTCATCATGAAAGATGCATGCGAATTGTGGTTCTGTTATGTTTGCTATTCCTTACGATTGTTGATTTTGTCGTTTTTTAGTCATAATTGTTGTTCAATCTGGTAATCTTTTCAAAAATCTATTGTTTCATTTAAACTATGAATTACCCATAACCAAGTTTTATCTATATGCTCATTTGTTTTAATCAATTTTGAAATACAAACCAAGTATACTTTATATTTGAAACTGCATCGGCCGGTGATGTGATCTATTACATAAATTTAACTCTTCAATCAATGGCATTAATGTCTACATACGTATATATGTATATTTTGTGTGCACATACGTACATATATACATGAAAATTTAATTGAAGATATATTATACAGATATACCGACATCAGGAGCTATTACTTAGGAGCATAACCTGAAAATTATATGCTCGAGACCCATGCATGGGCCTATTTGTAGAGAATCATGGATCAGCTTGTCAATCATGCAATAACCTTTTTGTCGTGTTTAATAGACACTACTACAAAAGGCAATCTAGCCCGGTTAAAATGAATAATAGAGCCCGGTTTTGCAACCCGGTCTGAAGAGGGAATGACTTCATTATAATTCAAATATAGCCCGGTTATTTAGCGGGGTCTAAAAATCTATATAGTCCGGTTTTATATGAAGGAACCTGATTTAAGCGTTTCATTGAGAAAAAAAAACATATTGTCCGATTATTTATTTTTTTTTTTTAAAAAAAAATTCATTTTCTAAACTATATAACCTATTTTTGCACATTTACTCCAGAATATGATAATAAACTATATCTAAATAAGACTTCGAATCTTATAAATTCCAAATACAATAGAGAAATTGTACATATGTTTTAAAACTAAGAACAAGAAAATTATAACTAAAGTATCACTTGTTTATCATTACACACAAGAAAACCCATATAAGATTTCAAATAACTAATGAGTAAGCATACAATTACAGTAGCTACAACAATGGTGAACGCAGTTGCTGAGTGGATCTAGTGTTTTATCATGCAGTTCTGCAATTTGAAAAGTAAAATTTAAGTTAAAAATAATATGTAAGAAAGTCAAAGAAATATGTAAGAAAGTCAAATAATATCAGTGTATGAGGAATTATAATGTAACATGTATCTTCAATATAAAATATGTAAGAAAGTCAAAGAAATAGATTTAGTGGAGTTATGGTCTGACTTGTGCTATAGAGCAGCCAACAAGCTAACGAGATCAGAAAGCTAGATCAAAAAGTATGGGAGCTAACAAAACGAATAAAATTCACAGCAGGCCCTGATTACACAACATCACCAACTTGGGAAATCCAAGAAACAGCAACAGAACCATTACCCAAGCAACACCAGAACCTAAACCCCCTTGATGAGATCCAGTGATCAACATCGTTTATCCCATTCAGACCAACAATTAGATTAATATTTAGTATCAAAAGCATAGTAATGACAGAGTAAACCAAACATAGTAATGTCAGAGTAAAGCATAAGAGTTTAGAGTCCTCGAGTTGCAAGTGAATCATTAAGGAAAATGTACCAGCTATAGAATCGAACTGCAAACCTAAGCCATTGCCAAAATATAAGCTGTCAATTTCACTAGTTTGCTTGTCTCCTCTTGGACGTCAACTGCAGTAGTCACAAAACAAAATTTAAACAGGATGTAGTTACTATCACACAACAGAACCAATAGTTCATTTATCTAGTATTGAATTTGATTATATGAGCAGCAGTAGTTGCAATATATGTGTGTGATTAATTTTATAAACAACCATCACAGAAGCAAGCAGAAAAGAAACTAATACAAATGGAAGGCACATAGTCAACATGATATATAATTTTGGTAGAGCAAGGAAAACATCATATTCACAAGAAACCCAAAAAAAGAACCTCATAAGTCTTTGTGCACATATAATTGATTATCTCCCATGTTATAACTTGTAAGGATGTCAAACTCAAGGCACAAAATGACCAAAAGGAATGTAAATATGTTGAACTCACCTTACGTTCCTGTTCCGTTGCTTGTCTGCCTTCCACTGCTTATGAATAAATTCAATGCCCTCTTTCAAGGGTGCCTTTATTTTCTCCTTCCATTAGTTCAGAGTTGTCACAGCATTATATACTTACTCATCATCCAGATCCTTCAGGCTTTTGATCTTCCATTTGTTCAGAGCTGGGCAAGAGTTATACCCTGTAGTGAGGAGGCGAAATCTTTAACTACAAGAAATTCAATTAAAAAACTTGAAGAAATTCACTTAAACCAGACACATTAATAGAATTAGCCCAAATAAGCAAATAACATTCATAATTTTCTAAAACTTGAATACAATTAGAAGTGTCATTCAAAATTAAATCCAGCCATAAATTTCAACCCAATATTAGGAGTTCAAGAATTATGGTCAAGCGGTACATAGAAAACAAAATTATCAAGTGTTTAGTTAGAGGATCTAAAGATGGACTTACCCCAACCACAAATGCCAAAATAGAAATACGAACAAAAAAAGGAAACCAAACCTCTCGAGGATGACATTAACCATGCGTGCATCATGCAATGTTAGGTCAATATGAGAGACGGAGAAATACTACACAAAGGAAATCCTATAACAGCAAGAACATAATGAAAATCGTAGTAAGCATGCCCTAAATCTACCCTGCATCAAGAAGAACAAAATAAAATCAAAATGGAAAGACTCAATCCCACACAAAATCAAAGATGAAAATCGTCGGAAGCATGAAACCTAACCTGAAATCATTGTGGGAGTGATAGACTTCAAATCTTTGTGTGAAGTAGCCTTGAAGTAGCGTGCGTTGTAGTGTCGTCAAAGTCAGAGAGAGGGCATCTACAGGTAGCCATGGCGGTGATGTGGAGGTCGGAGGTGGTAATGGTTTACTCTTTCTTTCTAGGGTTAAACAAGACGAGGAGGGCAGAGGGAGATGAAAATTTAGGGGAGTGTAGGGGCGGGAGAAGAAAAATGGAAGGCATATCATTTTGAGGATGTGAAGCCCGGTTCTTCTATTCACAACCGAGTTTGATTAATGTTATGACATATTTTGCCTCGGATTTGAGTTATTTTTGCCTCGAATTGTTTAAATACGCCCTGATTTCTTTACTTTTGTGTTTTGCAGTTCGATGGTTGCCTGATTTTGAAAAGAACAGATTCTGGAGCTTAAGTGTTGAATTTACGGGCTAAGCCGGTCTCCAATGGATTTCTGTTGACTTTGACCGCGGCCGCGACAATCTCATCGCGGTCGCGCCCATGCTTTTTATCGCGACCGCGACACACCCAGCGCGGCCGCGATGTGAAGAAAATATAAAAGTCAGTAGTCGTTTCGTTTTTTTTTTTTTGGGATGCTATTTTTGATACGAACTTTTACACATAGTTTAGGGTGCGATTGCTAGCTGCTAGTTCGTTTTCGATTTTCAGCTTAGTTTTGAGCGGATTAACCAAACATTCGGCTAGAAGGGTGGATTCAAGCATTCGATTGCAAGATTGTTTCGTTTTCTTACGGATTTTGGTACACCCTTTCCGATTTACTTTCTGTTATGACGATGTTTAGTATAGATCTCGTTTATTTTATTGTTTTTAACATGATTAGTGAGTAGTTTAGCTAAACACTTGTTTGGTTACGTTTTTACATGGATTAGTGGAGTATTTGATCGTTTTGGTTGAAAAGTGTTTGATTGATTGATTTATTTTTTATTCATACGATTAATATGTGTAAAATCAATATTACAGTTAATTTTCTAGCATTATTGTGATCATGGTTAATCAAATTTAAGTGATTTATTAATTGGTTGTTATTTTTAGCATTATTGTGATTATGAGATAGTGGCTAGTTAATAAATTGGGAAATCATTGTATGCAAATTAATTCTTAGCAATATTGTGATTATAGGATTAATTTAATCTTTGATTTCCTTAGACTTATTAATGTTTATGCGACTAAATTGAATATTTAGAGTTATTTCTGAGCGCTTGACGTGTAGACAGTTTTAATCTCTAAAAGTTAGATTTAGTTCACTTAATTAATCGCAAAAGACATTTATTGTTGATTTTTAGAAATTGGGGAATACCGGAGAGCTACAGGCTTTCTAGTGAGCCCATCACTTAATTAATCGTCTCTTCCTCCCACGCCAACGCCCATCATCTCCCTCCCCCTCTATAGGCGGCTTAAGTTCGACCCGGGGTGAAAGTTACAGGC
Organism: Centrapalus pauciflorus; assembly: GCA_020465985.1. NCBI lineage: Eukaryota > Viridiplantae > Streptophyta > Magnoliopsida > Asterales > Asteraceae > Centrapalus > Centrapalus pauciflorus. The sequence goes on along the minus strand of JAANYP010003944.1, from coordinate 33,976 downwards.
TTTTTAGTGAGTTTTTATGGTTTTTTGGGTTTTTCTTTGGGTGAAAGTTACGGGCTCAAGTGGTTGAGAACCATAGAGGGACGAGGTCGTATAGTAACACTTGTCATAAAAAAGTAACTTACGATAAAAGAATTATATATATATATATATATATATATATATATATATATATATATATATATATATATATATATATATATATATATAGACACACAGACACACCACATATATATAGATACACACTCACGCACCCATATATAGAGTCTAGGTTCAAATAAGTAACTCTCAAAATCAAGTACACTCGAAGGTTACAACATTAAAAAACTTTTTATCAAACTTTTTTCTCATATCAACGTTTAAATTAATGTTATACACATGATATATCAATTTCACAATGGTTTATACTTTGGGTGTCATTAAAAATTATGTGAATATTCAATGCATATTTATGATAATGGTCATCCAAGTGAATGATCACACACAATTCACATAATCTTTTTTTACCACTCACAATATTTATGACGTTGCTCGTTTTGATAAAAAGTCTTATAAGGTTGTCTTATAATGTTTATTCAGAAAAATATATGTTAATAATCATTCACATTAGAGTACGCTGATTAAGTGTGATGTAGCATTTAGTTACTCACATAAATACACGCGGCATTTCCTGGTTAACTATTCACATATATAAACGTAGCATTTCCCGGTTAATCCAAGTTGAACCTAAGTTGAACCTAACTAAGTGTTATGTGGCATCAAATTTTTATTGTTAAAGAGAGTATGAGTCGTCAATGTACAAATTTCAAGTGTTTATGCTTAAACAAAAAAATTTATTGATGTATAATGCTTAAAATTAAAGTATATTGTTGTTTTTTGCATTAAATTAGAAGTATACTGATCTATTTGATTATACTTTGTAAAAATACAGAATGCTTTGATACGTGAGTATGCAGAGCAATACGAGCATTCATTCTCGTCAAGCAATCCAACCCCAGTAGAAGAGGCATCGGATTTTTACTCGGTTTTGGAGTTTTTTTACAAGGTTTTGGGGTTCCAGAAGGGGACATATAAAAGGAATCACACAAAAACCTTCGGGAAAGGCGACTTCTAGTGCTTACTTACATCCGAGGTAAATTACCGTAATGAGTCGTCATATGGTTTATATTGACGATATTTGGAAATATTTGGAAATATTTAATTGTAATGCGTCGTCATATGGTTTATATCAAGATACTAGTAATGAGTCTTAATAAGTTAGTTTGATACATGTTTCTTGTAATTGATGATAATGCTTTGATATTAGTTATATTTAGTTGGAACATGTCATAATGGGTATGTATAAATTGACAGGAGTTGGAATCCCAGATTCAAATTAAAGTGATTGGAGATTTAGATATGGCCGTTGGCCATTGATGGAAAATTATTTATTAATTTGACAATCGTTAATAACAACGTGTAAATTATAATTAATATATATAGGAATGATATATGAATGAGTTACTTTGATACATGTTTCTTGTAATGGATGATAATGCTTTCATATTAGTTATATTTAGTTGTAACATGCCATAATGGGTATGTATAAATTGATAGGAGTTTACAGGAATACCGGATTCAAATTATAGTGATTAGAGATTTAGATATGGCCGTTGACCATTCATGGAAAATTATTTATTAATTTGACAATCATTTAATAACAACGTGTAAATTGTAATTCATATATATATATATATATATATATATATATATATATATATATATATATATATATATATATATATATATAAAAGTTGAGTCCTAAGTAATAAATGAGGGTACTAGTTAATTTTTTTTTAAAAATTCTTTAATATATACAAGTTGAGTCTTATGTAATAAATGATATTACTAATTACTTCTTTTTTCTTTAAAGTTTTTTAATAGATAATAGTATTTGGAGTGTGTTTGCAAACACTTTCTTAGTTAATCTTTAATGGATTACTAATTAATTTATCTAAATTTATTTTTCCTTTAATAAAATAACAATATTTTTCTTTTATAAAAAAGTTGAGTCATATGTGTATATATATATATATACACATATATATATATATATATATATATATATATATATATATATACACACACACACACACACACACACTATATAAGTTGAGTCCTAGCTATAACAAATGTTGGCAATCAATTTTTTTGTATAAGTTAATTCATTTTATAAATAATATAAATCTCTAGATTTATAGTTAAAATTAAATCTTTTTATGAAAACCAATATTATATTTATTTTATTTTAATTTAGTAGTTTAACTTTTTAGATTATTTTTACATAAAATGATTATAAGTTTATAAATTGGATCCATGTGATAAATTTTTATACGATTAAGTTATTTTATAAATAATCATAATCATAATTTTTTTTTTATGTTTTAGTTATGAATTTATCTAATATTATTAATTTTGGTGATATTGAATTTAACACCAACTATCTTGATCCAGTATACGATACCAAAATAAAAAACATATGTATATGTTAATAAAATAGTTAATAAATACTAAAAAAATTTAATTACACATAATCTAAATAATTAAATATTGTTAATTTAATACATGTATATACCGTTTATTTCAAAATAAACAATTCGATCTTTTAACAAAAAAAAAAAAAAAAACGTGTATATTTTAAGAAATATTACATCATTTCTTTTTTACATTTAAAACTTGATTTGAGTCCCGTGTATAAATAGTTGTGTTAGTGTTTTAAATTTCATTTTAACTTTTCTTCTTTTATATTTAAAAATTGTCTCATTAAATTTTTTTTTTGTTTAATCTCATTACCGTTTCATGACCCTTGGTTATCTTTAATTAATTGGTATTTCATCCATAGGTTACAAAAAAATGAATGATTAGTTATTTTATAAATAATCATAATCATAAACTTTTTTTATATTTTAGTTATGAATTTATCTTATATTCTTAATTTTGGTGATATTGAATTTAACACCAACTATCTTGATCCAGTATACGATACCAAAATAAAAAACATATGTATATGTTAATAAAATAGTTAATAAATACTAAAAAAATTGAATTACACATAATCTAAATAATTAAATATTGTTAATTTAATAAATATATATACCGTTTATTTCAAAATAAACAATTCGATCTTTTAAAAAAAACGTGTATATTTTAAGAAATATTACATCATTTCTTTTTTACATTTAAAACTTGATTTGAGTCCCATGTATAAATAGTTGTGTTAGTGTTTTAAATTTCATTTTAACTTTTCTTCTTTTATATTTAAAAATTGTCTCATTAAAAATTTTTTTTTTTAATCTCATTACCGTTTCATGACCCTTAGTTATCTTTAATTAATTGGTATTTCATCCATAGGTTACAAAAAAATGAATGATTATCAAAGGTTATAAATAGTAGGGTTGCAAATAATCCATTTGTCAACTAAAACATTCTCATTGCTTCTCCTAGATTGTTACCGGTTAGTTTTCTTCTTGATTTATTCTTCTTTTATTTTTCAAGTATCAAATGCGTTATTCATCTCTAACACATATGTTTATTCTATATTGTGAAATCGATTATTACAATTTTTGTTTTGTGATTTTTTATATTTGACAGTGATAATGATAGATATTATTGAAGTTAATATCCATGCAAATGAGTTCTTGACGAATAGACTTTCTAGAAAAAAAATTGTGTATTCTTCGATCCATTCATTGGTAATTCTTTTTATATTTAATGATATATTTATTTAAATTATTTCCTTATATATTTTTATTAATTAATCATATATGTTGATGTAGGTGATTGATATGCTCTATATTGACATATCAAAATATCCTAAAGATTCATAGGTAAAATAACATAAATGTCAACGTTTTGTCATCCATCCTTTCAATTATATAGTTTTTAAACTATAATATTTATAAAAAATTAATTAACAACTAAATTTTTGTTTCTCTATACTTGAATTATTTTATGAATATCTTCCTTATAAAAAACAATAAAGTTTTACAATTTTATTATAATTTAAAAACCATAAAAGTTTTATTGTTGAAAATGTATGATCATTTGATTTGTGAGTTTCTTTCCATGCATGTATTGAAATTTAAACTTAAACTCTTGACAAACGATCATCAATGGAGTCCTCTTTTTTATACATGTGATTGTTGGAAAGCAATTGATGGAGAGACAGATTTATTTAATTATTGATTAAATCAATTTAGCTCATATTTCTTAATGTAGAAACAGATTGTTGGTAATCAATTGATGGAGTGTAAATAAATGCAAATAATTTTTAATTATTGATTAAACTTAATTGAAAAATAAAAGATAAAAGGACTAAATATGATTTTAGTATTTTTTTTACATTAAAATTAATATTTTTTCAATATTAGACAACTTATGTTAATAGTAGTTAAACATATTTCACTTCTCCCAATCTTATTATATTGCTTTCATGTCAAAAAATTTTATGTTTATAGTAGTAAAAATCTTCCATGTCTACTAACCTTATATATTATTTTTTTTAATTATTTTAATAATACCTAAAATTTTCATTAATGTCATAACTATATAAATTCAAGTAATAATTTTGATGGAACTCAATATTGTTTTACTATATTCTAATTAAATTTAATAAAACAATAGATGAATGAATTAAATATGATTTTACATATTTTTTACATTAAAACTAATCATATCTTTAATATTAATTACTTTGTTGTTAATAGTAGTAAAAATGTATTACACTTCTCCCAATCTTATTATATTTTTTTCATGTTAAGTAATTTCATGTCAATAGTAGTAGAAATCTTCCACATCTACTAACCTTAATATTTCTTACTTATTTTTTATTTATTTTAACAATTCTATTGATGTCATAAATATATGTCAAATTTGTTTATGAAACCAAGAATTGGGTTTAATGTATTTTATGCTAAGTATACTTTGAAAATAAAAGTTTATGGAACAAAATTCAGTGTATTCTTTGATGCTAAATCAATTTTATGGTTTAATATATGCATATTGTTTTATTGAACTTAATAAATAAAAATAGATGCTTACAAAACTAAATATTGTTTTATTGTGTTTTGTGTTAGACGAACAATTGTTTAATTTACCGTCAAATAAATTTAATGTTAATAGTAGTAAAACCTTTCACTTCTCTCAACCTTATTGAGATTGTTTTAATGTTACATATTTTTATATTAAAGTTTTAAAACCTTTCATATCTCCTAAACCTATTATTTCTTAATTTTTTAATTCACCTGAAAAATCAGATGTTATTAATATATGACAAAAATATTGATGGAACTAATTATTCATTTAATGTATTTTATGTCAAACTAAAATATTGCTTTGATGTTAAATTAATTGTTGTATTAATCTTGATAATTACGGTTATAGTATTGAACCTTTCAGTTCCCCTTACCTTATTACTATTTATTATGATTTAAATTTTAATTGTCTTAATTTATCATATTCACCTAAAAAATCAGATGTTATTAATATATGACAAAAATATTGATGGAACTAATTATTCATTTAATGTATTTTATGTCAAACTAAAATATTGCTTTGATGTTAAATTAATTGTTGTATTAATCTTGATAATTACGGTTATAGTATTGAACCTTTCAGTTCCCCTTACCTTATTACTATTTATTATGATTTAAATTTTAATTGTCTTAATTTATCATATTCACCTAAAAAATCAGATGTTATTAATATATGACAAAAATATTGATGGAACTAATTATTCATTTAATGTATTTTATGTCAAACTAAAATATTGCTTTGATGTTAAATTAATTGTTGTATTAATCTTGATAATTACGGTTATAGTATTGAACCTTTCAGTTCCCCTTACCTTATTACTATTTATTATGATTTAAATTTTAATTGTCTTAATTTATCATAAATGTGATTTAATCAAAGTCTTATCTATAAATAACAAAACTACATGAGATTTAGTCGTCTTTCAAACACTTTTTATATCAAAATCAAAATAAATAGAAAAACTAACACAATGTCAAAGTAAGAATTGTATACGGTTTTCGTTGATCAATTGAGGAAATGATCCATCAAAGTGATGATACGGATGTCGACAACATTCGTGAGAGACAAATGGGTCGTTATTTATGGTAAAAATATAAAATAATCATTTTATTATTATCAATATAAGATTACAAGATCATGTAAACATGTATTTTTGTTATGAAAACATAACGCGCACAACAAAAAACAGTATTGCATATCGTTTCATTGATAAGTTACATGGAGTCCCATCTATGATTCATGTGAGACTTTACTGATTTACTTTGCTATTAAATAAATATTGAATTTTGAATCATGAAAAATAACACTTGCACAATTGAGTTTCATAGGTCCACCTATGTGTGAAAAAAATCAAACAACGTTGATTATGTTATCTGATATACTTTTTAATTGACCGACTGTAAAACCATTAAACATACATCAAAAAGTATTTAATGGTAAAAATACATTTTCTTATTTTTATTAAATAATTCATATTTAAGTGACGTCATTACATGTTGAGAAAGCAACCAAATGTATCATTCTTATTCTATCGTTACACGCATCAAACAAATCGATTTAAATATAAATTTATACATATATAACATAAAATATTTTAACACATTTAACATATTTTCCATTAAACATGAAATCTAAATTTGTTGCCAATGAACGTTAGATGGTGCGAGTTTCGTAGTCGGACCCGATTTTTAAGAGAAGATGGACAATAAAATGCAGATCATCTTTAGTACCTCTTTTAAAATAAGGAAAAAAATATTTTGTAGTTAATGATACATATAAATAATATTGTTGGTCGCGTATAAATTATAATTGTAGGAAATAATTGATACTAATGATTATTTAGTTTTTTCATATAATTAATATGCTTACTACTTAATTAATACATTAAATAAAGGGAAATTTTAAATATACATAAGTTCTTCCATATAAACTTAACAGTTTTATAGTAACTATAATAAACAATCAATTATTTAATAAAATACGTAGATATGTTATAAAATATTACACATGACAAACAAATTATAAATATATTTAGAAGATGTAACGATCACCGAGTTGTTTTGATCTTTTATCTCAAACTTACGAACCAATATTTTTTTTTAAATATTCTCACAAACAAATACACCTAAAAAAGCCTACACAATTTGAATAAATTATTGTTTAATTAAAGTCTGTATTTTTAATCAACTAACTTTATATCTCACCAACATTCCTTTTCTATGTAATTCACTTACTGTATGGTTTTTTATATTGTTGATTATGTATATACAATTGTATGATGATAGACTTTGATATTGTATGGGTGAATCTAAAATTTATATAGTAGTCATAACAAACACATATTTTTGCTAACATTATATAAGATTAAAATAAAAATGAATCCGCCCGGTGCATCGCACGGGCCGTCATGACTAGTGATATATGAAATTTAATCAATGATGATATAATCCTGCAATAAATATTTAGTTAATAGTTATGTATTGTATTTTGATGCAATCTTCAGTTTAATGACCATCATTTAGAACACTTAACGTTTTAAACCAAAATTTGTTATAATACCCTTGATTCTTCTATATATAATAATGCTATTTGGAACCAAGAAAGCTGCAAACAAGCTTCTGTATTTTTTCACTCTGCTTTACTTCAATTCTCAAACCTAACCCTAGGCTGCCATGCCGAGAGGTAAAGTCCAGCTTAAATTCATAATCGATCAAAATGCGAGGAGAACCACCTTCACAAAAAGGAAGCCTAGTTTGATGAAGAAGATGAATGAGATATGCACTTTATGTGATATTGAAGCATGTGTCATCATGGATAGCCAATATGAGCCTGATCGACTAGAGCTGTGGCCTGACCGTGAAGGTGTCCAACGTGTTGTGGACAGGTTCATGTCGCATTCTGAGATGGAGCAAAACAAGAATATGCTGAACCAGGACCACTACACCAAGAAAAGTATCAGCAAGGCTCAAAAGAAGCTGCAGAAGTATTTAAGGGAGAATCGGGCGAAGTATATGGCCAAGTTGAAGTCAGATTGCTTGGGAGACAGAGGCTTGTTAGCTACCTTGAACTTAAAGGATCTAAAAGAACTTATAGCATTGGCTGCGGATAACCTTTCAGAAATTGAATCAATGCTTGAGTTACGTAAGAGCGGGGTTCCTCCTGTAGCACGGAAACACGTAGTTAACGTCACAACTGACAATATGGGAGCTGGAGAGGCCGTAGATGGCTATGTACCAGTTCTAGAGAATCCAGATGGAGGAGTGGCAGCAGAAGGCCAGGAGCCATTGGTAGAGAAGCATGGATCAGCTTTGGATGGAGGAGTGGCTGCAAAAGACTATGTACCAGTGGCACAGAACCTGGAGCTTTGGATGGAGTGGCCAGGGCCGGCCCAAAAAGGGGGGGGGGGGGGGGGGCGAACTGGGCCTTGGCCCAGGGTAGCAACTTGCTAAGGGCATAATAATTTTTTCAGTCCAATAGTTAGGTTAGGTCCAATGATCCATTTACATAAAAAAAAACCTAGCAGAGAGGGAGATGGAGAGACACAAGACATGGGCATGCAGAGAGCCAGAGAAGGGAGACGGAGAGACGGAATGAACTTCTATGGATTTAGTGCCAACTTTGAGAGCACTGCAAAAATGGCTGATACGTATGATACACCGCCACCTCTCAGTTCTTCGTATCCGCCGCCTCCGCCGCCTGAACCCGCCGACGACGTTTCCCTTCTCCTCCAGCGCCGACTGTTCTCAGTTCTTCGTATCCGCTGATGAGAGCAGATGAAACAGGTAAAGAAAATGCAACGGGATTTTATTTCTTGGTTGTGCCCGGAACAGTCGGAACTTAAACCCATGAGGGTGGTTGAGTTAAAAATTTAATTAATTAAATAGGGAGAGGGAGGGAGGGAGGGAGAGAGAGAGAGAGAGATGGAATTGACAGTAACTTAGTTTTAAAATTGGGGGATAAAAAGCAATTTCCATGTGTCCCTTAGTTATCTTTAATTAATTGGTATTTCATCCATAGGTTACAAAAAAATGAATGATTATCAAAGGTTATAAATAGTAGGGTTGCAAATAATCCATTTGTCAACTAAAACATTCTCATTGCTTCTCCTAGATTGTTACCGGTTAGTTTTCTTCTTGATTTATTCTTCTTTTATTTTTCAAGTATCAAATGCGTTATTCATCTCTAACACATATGTTTATTCTATATTGTGAAATCGATTATTACAATTTTTGTTTTGTGATTTTTTATATTTGACAGTGATAATGATAGATATTATTGAAGTTGATATCCATGCAAATGAGTTCTTGACGAATAGACTTTCTAGAAAAAAAATTGTGTATTCTTCGATCCATACATTGGTAATTCTTTTTATATTTAATGATATATTTATTTAAATTATTTCCTTATATATTTTTATTAATAAATCATATATGTTGATGTAGGTGATTGATATGCTCTATATTGACATATCAAAATATCCTAAAGATTCATAGGTAAAATAACATAAATGTCAACGTTTTGTCATCCATCCTTTCAATTATATAGTTTTTAAACTATAATATTTATAAAAAATTAATTAACATCTAAATTTTTGTTTCTCTATACTTGAATTATTTTATGAATATCTTCCTGATAAAAAACAATAAAATTTTACAATTTTATTATAATTTAATAACCATAAAAGTTTTATTGTTGAAAATGTATGATCATTTGATTTGTGAGTTTCTTTCCATGCATGTATTGAAATTTAAACTTAAACTCTTGACAAACGATCATCAATGGAGTCCTCTTTTTTATACATGTGATTGTTGGTAAGCAATTGATGGAGAGACAGATTTATTTAATTATTGATTAAATCAATTTAGCTCATATTTCTTAATATAGAAACAGATTGTTGGTAATCAATTGATGGAGTGTAAATAAATGCTAATAATTTTTAATTATTGATTAAACTTAATTGAAAAATAAAGGATAAAAGAACTAAATATGATTTTAGTATTTTTTTTTACATTAAAATTAATATTTTTTCAATATTAGACAACTTATGTTAATAGTAGTTAAACATATTTCACTTCTCCCAATCTTATTATATTGCTTTCATGTCAAAAAATTTTATGTTTATAGTAGTAAAAATCTTCCATGTCTACTAACCTTATATATTATTTTTTTTAATTATTTTAATAATACCTAAAATTTTCATTAATGTCATAACTATATAAATTCAAGTAATAATTTTGATGGAACTCAATATTGTTTTACTATATTCTAATTAAATTTAATTAAACAATAGATGAATGAATTAAATATGATTTTACATATTTTTTACATTAAAACTAATCATATCTTTAATATTAATTACTTTGTTGTTAATAGTAGTAAAAATGTATTTCACTTCTCCCAATCTTATTATATTTTTTTCATGTTAAGTAATTTCATGTCAATAGTAGTAGAAATCTTCCACATCTACTAACCTTAATATTTCTTACTTATTTTTTATTTATTTTAACAATTCTATTGATGTCATAAATATATGTCAAATTTGTTTATGAAACCAAGAATTGGGTTTAATGTATTTTATGCTAAGTATACTTTGAAAATAAAAGTTTATGGAACAAAATTCAGTGTATTCTTTGATGCTAAATCAATTTTATGGTTTAATATATGCATATTTATTGAACTTAATAAATAAAAATAGATGCTTACAAAACTAAATATTGTTTTATTGTGTTTTGTGTTAGACGAACAATTGTTTAATTTACCGTCAAATAAATTTAATGTTAATAGTAGTAAAACCTTTCACTTCTCTCAACCTTATTGAGATTGTTTTAATGTTACATATTTTTATATTAAAGTTTTAAAACCTTTCATATCTCCTAAACCTATTATTTCTTAATTTTTTAATTCACCTAAAAAATCAGATGTTATTAATATATGACAAAAATATTGATGGAACTAATTATTCATTTAATATATTTTATGTCAAACTAAAATATTGCTTTGATGTTAAATTAATTGTTGTATTAATCTTGATAATTACGGTTATAGTATTGAACCTTTCAGTTCCCCTTACCTTATTACTATTTATTATGATTTAAATTTTAATTGTCTTAATTTATCATATTCACCTAAAAAATCAGATGTTATTAATATATGACAAAAATATTGATGGAACTAATTATTCATTTAATGTATTTTATGTCAAACTAAAATATTGCTTTGATGTTAAATTAATTGTTGTATTAATCTTGATAATTACGGTTATAGTATTGAACCTTTCAGTTCCCCTTACCTTATTACTATTTATTATGATTTAAATTTTAATTGTCATTTATCATAATGTATTTTATGTCAAACTAAAATATTGCTTTGATGTTAAATTAATTGTTGTATTAATCTTGATAATTACGGTTATAGTATTGAACCTTTCAGTTCCCCTTACCTTATTACTATTTATTATGATTTAAATTTTAATTGTCTTAATTTATCATAAATGTGATTTAATCAAAGTCTTATCTATAAATAACAAAACTACATGAGATTTAGTCGTCTTTCAAACACTTTTTATATCAAAATCAAAATAAATAGAAAAACTAACACAATGTCAAAGTAAGAATTGTATACAGTTTTCGTTGATCAATTGAGGAAATGATCCATCAAAGTGATGATACGGATGTCGACAACATTCGTGAGAGACAAATGGGTCGTTATTTATGGTAAAAATATAAAATAATCATTTTATTATTATCAATATAAGATTACAAGATCATGTAAACATGTATTTTTGTTATGAAAACATAACGCGCACAACAAAAAACAGTATTGCATATCGTTTCATTGATAAGTTACATGGAGTCTCATCTATGATTCATGTGAGACTTTACTGATTTACTTTGCTATTAAATAAATATTGAATTTTGAATCATGAAAAATAACACTTGCACAATTGAGTTTCATAGGTCCACCTATGTGTGAAAAAAATCAAACAACGTTGATTATGTTATCTGATATACTTTTTAATTGACCGACTGTAAAACCATTAAACATACATCAAAAAGTATTTAATGGTAAAAATACATTTTCTTATTTTTATTAAATAATTCACATTTAAGTGACGTCATTACATGTTGAGAAAGCAACCAAATGTATCATTCTTTTTGTATCGTTACACGCATCAAACAAATCGATTTAAATATAAATTTATACATATATAACATAAAATATTTTAACACATTTAACATATTTTCCATTAAACATGAAATCTAAATTTGTTGCCAATGAACGTTAGATGGTGCGAGTTTCGTAGTCGGACCCGATTTTTAAGAGAAGATGGACAATAAAATGCGGATCATCTTTAGTACCTCTTTTAAAATAAGGAAAAAAATATTTTGTAGTTAATGATACATATAAATAATATTGTTGGTCGCGTATAAATTATAATTGTAGGAAATAATTGATACTAATGATTATTTAGTTTTTTCATATAATTAATATGCTTACTACTTAATTAATACATTAAATAAAGGGAAATTTTAAATATACATAAGTTCTTCCATATAAACTTAACAGTTTTATAGTAACTATAATAAACAATCAATTATTTAATAAAATACGTAGATATGTTATAAAATATTACACATGACAAACAAATTATAAATATATTTAGAAGATGTAACGATCACCGAGTTGTTTTGATCTTTTATCTCAAACTTACGAACCAATATTTTTTTTTTAAATATTCTCACAAACAAATACACCTAAAAAAGCCTACACAATTTGAATAAATTATTGTTTAATTAAAGTCTGTATTTTTAATCAACTAACTTTATATCTCACCAACATTCCTTTTCTATGTAATTCACTTACTGTATGGTTTTTTATATTGTTGATTATGTATATACAATTGTATGATGATAGACTTTGATATCGTATGGGTGAATCTAAAATTTATATAGTAGTCATAACAAACACATATTTTTGCTAACATTATATAAGATTAAAATAAAAATGAATCCGCCCGGTGCATCGCACGGGCATGACTAGTGATATATGAAATTTAATCAATGATGATATAATCCTGCAATAAATATTTAGTTAATAGTTATGTATTGTATTTTGATGCAATCTTCAGTTTAATGACCATCATTTAGAACACTTAACGTTTTAAACCAAAATTTGTTATAATACCCTTGATTCTTCTATATATAATAATGCTATTTGGAACCAAGAAAGCTGCAAACAAGCTTCTGTATTTTTTCACTCTGCTTTACTTCAATTCTCAAACCTAACCCTAGGCTGCCATGCCGAGAGGTAAAGTCCAGCTTAAATTCATAATCGATCAAAATGCGAGGAGAACCACCTTCACAAAAAGGAAGCCTAGTTTGATGAAGAAGATGAATGAGATATGCACTTTATGTGATATTGAAGCATGTGTCATCATGGATAGCCAATATGAGCCTGATCGACTAGAGCTGTGGCCTGACCGTGAAGGTGTCCAACGTGTTGTGGACAGGTTCATGTCGCTTTCTGAGATGGAGCAAAACAAGAATATGCTGAACCAGGACCACTACACCAAGAAAAGTATCAGCAAGGCTCAAAAGAAGCTGCAGAAGTATTTAAGGGAGAATCGGGCGAAGTATATGGCCAAGTTGAAGTCAGATTGCTTGGGAGACAGAGGCTTGTTAGCTACCTTGAACTTAAAGGATCTAAAAGAACTTATAGCATTGGCTGCGGATAACCTTTCAGAAATTGAATCAATGCTTGAGTTACGTAAGGGCGGGGTTCCTCCTGTAGCACGGAAACACGTAGTTAACGTCACAACTGACAATATGGGAGCTGGAGAGGCTGTAGATGGCTATGTACCAGTTCTAGAGAATCCTGATGGAGGAGTGGCAGCAGAAGGCCAGGAGCCATTGGTAGAGAAGCATGGATCAGCTTTGGATGGAGGAGTGGCTGCAAAAGACTATGTACCAGTGGCACAGAACCTGGAGCTTTGGATGGAGTGGCCAGGGCCGGCCCAAAAAGGGGGGGGGGGGGGGGGGCGAACTGGGCCTCGGCCCAGGGCAGCAACTTGCTAAGGGCATAATAATTTTTTCAGTCCAATAGTTAGGTTAGGTCCAATGATCCATTTACATAAAAAAAAACCTAGCAGAGAGGGAGATGGAGAGACACAAGACATGGGCATGCAGAGAGCCAGAGAAGGGAGACGGAGAGACGGAATGAACTTCTATGGATTTAGTGCCAACTTTGAGAGCACTGCAAAAATGGCCGATACGTATGATACACCGCCACCTCTCAGTTCTTCGTATCCGCCGCTTCCGCCGCCTGAACCCGCCGGCGACGTTTCCCTTCTCGTCCAGCGCCGACTGTTCTCAGTTCTTCGTATCCGCTGATGAGAGCAGATGAAACACGTAAAGAAAATGCAAGGGGATTTTATTTCTTGGTTGTGCCCAGAACAGTCGGAACTTAAACCCATGAGGGTGGTTGAGTTAAAAATTTAATTAATTAAATAGGGAGAGGGAGGGAGGGAGGGAGAGAGAGAGAGAGAGATGGAATTGACAGTAACTTAGTTTTAAAATTGAGGGATAAAAAGCAATTTCCATGTGACTCATTCGTGTGTTTGCTTAAGAAAGAATCAGATACCCCCATTTCATCTATCTTCTTCGTATTTGTGTTTGTGTTTCAGTTTCAGATTGTTTTTATTTTGAATGCTTTGCTTCCCCCTGAAGATTTCATTTGTTTTTATACTGTGATTTTGTGCTTCTAAATATATATTTTGTTTGCAATAAATTTTTTTTGCTGTAGTGTCTAGACTTGATGTCTATTGAATTATATGTTTTGTTTATATTCATTCTCCTAAACGCTTTATTTTGTAGCTTGGAAAAAAGTTTTATGGTCATCCAATAGTGTATGTTAAAAAAAATTGTAGAGGGCATTAGTTCTTATTTCGCCCTGGACATTAAATGTCCAGGACCGGCCCTGGGAGTGGCTATAGAAGACTATGAACCATTGGCAGAGAACCTTGGAGCTGTGACTGTAGAAGACTATGTACCAGTGGCAGAGAACCCTGAAACTTTTGATGGAGGAGTGGCTGGAGGAGGAGGATCAGTCACTGATGCCTGGACCATTGGATGGTATACACGGTAGTACTACTGAAGGGTTCACCGACTGGTTTTCTATCATGGAGAAATTTGAGATGACGTCATTTGCTGATGACACTAATCCCTCAGGGTCAGGTGGAGCATCTTCGTCCAAATAATTGTGAAGAGAGAAACAGTTTCTTCATCGTGAAAGATGCATGCGAATTGCATGTGGTTCTGTTATGTTTGCTTTTCCTTATGATTGTTGATTTTGTCGTTTTTTAGTCATAATTGTTGTTCAATCTGGTAATCTTTTCAGAAATCTATTGTTTCATTTAAACTATGAATTACCCATAACCAAGTTTTATCTATATGCTCATTTGTTTTATTCAATTTTGAAATACAAACCAAGTATACTTTATATTTGAAACTGCATCGGCTGGTGATGTGATCTATTACATAATTTTAACTCTTCAATCAATGCCATTAATGTATACATACGTATATATGTATATTTTGTGTGCACATACGTACATATATACATGAAAATTTAATTAAAGAAATATGATACACATATACTGACATCAGGAGCTATTAATTAGGAGCATAACCTGAAAATTATATGCTCGAGACCCATGGGCCTATTTGTAGAGAATCATGGATCAGCTTGTCAATCATGCAATAACCTCTTTGTCGTGTTTAATAGACACTACCACAAAAAGGCAAATCAAGCCCAGCTAAAATGAATAATAGAGCCCGGTTTTGCAACCGGGTCTAAAGAGGGAATGGCTTGATTATAATTCAAATATAGCCCCGTTATTTTAACCGGGTCCAAAAATCTATATAGCCCGGATTTAAGTGTTTCATTGAGAAAAAAAAAACATATTATAGCCCGGTTGCGAAATAAACAACCGGGTCCGATTCTTTATTTTTTTTTCAAAAAAAAAATTCATTTTCTAAACTATATAACCTATTTTTGCACAATTACTCCGGAATATGATGATAAACTATATCTAAATAAGACTTCGAATCTTATAAATTCCAAATACAAGAGAGAAATTGTACATATGTTTTAAAACTAAGAACAATACAATTATAACTAAAGTATCACTTGTTTATCATTACACACTAGAAAACCCATATATATATATAAGATCAGTAAGCATACAATTACAGTAGCTACAACAATGGTGAACGCAATTGCTGAGTGGATCTAGTGTTTTATCATGCAGTTCTGCAATTTGAAAAGTCAAATTTAAGTTACAAATAATATGTAAGAAAGTCAAAGAAATATGTAAGAAGTCAAATAATATCAGTGTATGAGGAATTATAATGTAACATGTATCTTCAATACAAAATATGTAAGAAAGTCAAAGAAATAGATTTAGTGGAGTTATGGTCTGACTTGTGCTATAGAGCAGCCAACAAGCTAACGAGATCAGAAAGCTAGATCAAAAAGAATGGGAGCTAACAAAACGAATAAAATTCGCAGCAGGCCCTGATTACACAACATCACCAACTTGGGGAATCCAAGAAACAGCAAATGAACCATTACCCAAGCAACACCAGAACCTAAACCCCCTTGATGAGATCCACTGATCAACATTGTTTATCCCATTCAGACCAACAATTACATTAATATTTAGTATCAAAAGCATAGTAATGACAGAGTAAACCAAACATAGTAATGTCAGAGTAAAGCATAAGAGTTAAGAGTCTTCGAGTTGCAAGTGAATCATTAAGGAAAATGTACCAGCTATAGAATCGAATTGCAAACCTAAGCCATTGCCAAAATATCAGCTGTCAATTTCACTAGTTTGCTTATCTCCTCTTGGACGTCAACTGCAGTAGTCACAAAATGAAATTTAAACAGGATGTAGTTACTATCACACAACAAAACCAATAGTTCATTTCATATATTTTTAAAGTACAGTACCTTAGCAGCGACACAAGTCAACATGAGCAGCAGAAGTTGCAATATATGTGTGTGTTTAATTTCATAAACAACCATCACAGAAGCAAGCAGAAAAGCAACTAGTACAAATGGAAGGCACATAGTCAACATGATATATAATTTTGGTACAGCAAGGAAAACATCATATTCACAAGAAACCCAAAAGAAGAACCTCATAATTCTTTGTGCACATATAATTGATTATCTCCCATGTTATAACTTGTAATAAGGTCAATATGAGAGAGGGAGAAATACTTCACAAAGGAAATCCTAAAACAGCAAGAACATAATGAAAATCGTAATAAGCATGCCCTAAATCTGCCCTGCATCAAGAAGAACAAAATAAAATCAAAATAGAAAGACTCAATCCCACACAAAATCAAAGATGAAAATCGTTGGAAGCATGAAACCTAACCTGAAATCATTGTGGGAGTGATAGACTTCATATCTTTGTGTGAAGTAGCCTTGAAATCGCGAGAGAAGGGAGTGGTTGGTGGAAGGTGCCTGCGTTGAAGTGTCGTCGAAGTCAGAGGGGGCATATACAGGTAGCCATGGCGTTGATGTGGAGGTCGGAGGTGGTCGTGGTCCTTTACGGGAGCAGAGGAGGAGAGGAATGGTTTACTGTTTCTTTCTAGGGTTAAGCTAGACAAAGAGAGCAGCAGGAGATGAAAATTTGGGGGAGTGTATGGGCGGGAGAAGAATACCGGAAGGCATGTCATTTTGAGGATGTGAAGCCCGGTTCTTCTATTCACAACCGAGTTTGATTAATGTTATGACATATTTTGTACATATTTTTCCGTCATATTTTGCCTCGGATTTGGGTTATTTTTGCCTCGAATTGTTTAAATAGGCCCTGATTTCTTTACTTTTGTGTTTTGCAATGTTTTGCAGTTCGATGGTTGCCTGATTTTGAAAAGAACGGATTCTGGAGCTTAAGTGTCGAACTTACGGGCTGAGCCGGTCTCCCTTGGATATTTTCTGTTAACTTTGACAAGCTCATCGCGACCGCATCGCGCCCATGCTTTTTATCGCGACCGCGACGGACCAAGCGCGGCCGCGATGTCAAGAAAATATAAAGGTCAGTAGCCGTTACGTTTTTTTTGGGGATGCTATTTTTGATACGAACTTTTACACATAGTTTATGGTGCGATTGCTAGCTGTTAGTTTTCGATTTTCAACTCAGTTTTGAGCGGATTAACCAAACATTCCGCTAGAAGGGTGGATTCAAGCATTCGATTGCAAGATTGTTTCGTTTTTCTTACGGATTTTGGTACACCCTTTCCGATTTACTTTCTGTTATGATGATGTTTAGCGTAGATCTCCTTTATTTTATTGTTTTTAACATGATTAGTGAGTAGTTTAGCTAAACACTTGTTTGGTTACGTTTTTACATGGATTAGTGGAGTATTTGATGGTTTTGGTTGAAAAGTGTTTGATTCATTGATTTATTTTTTATTCATACGATTAATATGTGTAAAATCAGTATAACAGTTATTTTTCTAGCATTATTGTGATCATGCTTAATCAAATTTAAGTGATTTATTAATTGGTTGTTATTTTTAGCATTATTGTGATTATGAGATAGTGGTAGTTAATAAATTGGGAACTCATTGTATGCAAATTAATTATTAGCAATATTGTGATTATGAGATAGTGGCTAGTTAATAAATTGGGAACTCATTGTATGCAAATTAATTCTTAGCAATATTGTGATCATAGGATTAATTTAATCTTTGATTTCCTTAGACTTATTAATGTTTATGCGACTAAACTGAATATTTAGAGTTATTTCCGAGCGCTTGACGTGTAGACAGTTTTAATCTCTAAAAGCTAGATTTAGTTGACTTAAGTAATCGCAAAAGACATTTATTGTTAATTTTTAGGAATTGGGGAATACTGGAGAACTTCATACTTGATTTTCCTGAAGTTAATAAAATATGTCCATGAATCGGTTTTACATCAAAGTTTCAAACTCTTAAGCTTAAAGATTAAAACAGTTGTATTAAATTCCAACTTACTTTTCTTTGACAAAAAAACATCTTAAGTGTTTTTACACCCTTTTACTCCATTAATCCTAAAAGACGTATCCAAGTGAGTGTTGTTTTTCATATATCTGATTTTATTCTGTTTTAGCTTTATAGTTTATAATATTAGTATTCTCATAGATAGTTTAGTTTTATAAATTTAGGGTTATAATTATCCTTAGCCCTTATCAATGGGTAGATATTAGTGAAAATCCTAGTATCGGTGTCTCGATCCTTTTTTGTCGTTCCCTGAGTTCGATAATCCCCGAGGTCAGCTTCTAGCTATACTATCTATTACTCATACACTGCCAGTGGTATTTGGTATAACTTAGTCTTTCTTCTTTCTTTTTATTTTAATTGCCAAATCCGCGTAAAGATCAACTGGCTCGTTGCCGGGGAGCACCTGCGCTGACGGTTGTTCCAGATGTTTATACACAATCGACACTCTATCGACGATGGGTATGCTCACGAGTGATTGTCGACATCTCCTAGGATGGGTTAATCTTGACGCCGTAGAGGGGCATGAGATGGAGACTCAGGCTGACGAGGCAGAGACTGCCGGGCGGGCTCGGTAGCTTCACCTTCACCCCCTCCTGTTGCCACATCCCAACAACCTTCCCAGCCTCCCCCTTCTTCCGCTTCTCAGCCTGCTTCCACATCCGTTTTGCCTCCCCTCATTTTCCCCATGAGGGTTGACGAGTCGACGTCTATTTCTCAGCGCGGTATCCTTCTGGGTCTCGTGGCTGAGTTAGATGACTTCCATCGATATGCCGTCTCTTCCTCCCACGCTAGAGCCGATCATCTCCCTCCCCCTCTGATCTTCACGCGGATTTGGCAAATAAAATCAAAGAAAGAAGAAAACCTAAGTCATCCAAATACCACTGACAGTGTACCAGTCGTAGTTAGTCTAGCTAGAAGGTGACCTCGGGGATTATTGAACTCAGGGAACGGCTATAAGGATTGAGATACTGAAACTAGGGCTATCACTAATATCTAGACATTGATAAGGGATGAGGATGATTATAACCCTAAATACTTAAAACTATACTATCTATCAGACTACTAAAATTATGAACTATAACGCTAAAACACGATAAAATCAGATAAGATAAAAGCAACACTCATTTGGATGCGTCTTTTAGGATTAATGGAGTAAAAGGTGTAAAAACACATAAGATGTTTTTGATCAAAGAAAAGTAAATTGGAATTAAATTAAACTCTTTAAATCTTTTAAGCTCAAGAGTTTGAAACTTTGATGTAAAATTGATTCATGGACATCTTTTATTAATTTCAGAAAATCAAGTATGGAGTTCTCCAGTATTCCCCAATTTCTAAAAATCAACAACAAATGTCTTTTACGATTAAATTAATCCTATAATCACAATATTGCTAAGAATTATTTTGCATACAATGATTTCACAATTTATTAACTAGTCACTATCTCATAATCACAACAATGATAGAAATGGCAACCAATTAATAAATCACTTAAGTTTGATAACGTTTATAAAAATCAACATTTATAATCAATAATCATGATCACAATAATGCTAGAAAATCAACTATAATACTGATTTTACACATACTAATCGTATGAATCGAAGATACATCAACCCCGCCACTATCACTACTTCCTAGCCTCACCGTTCACCTACCGAGTCAGACGTTTTTATCGAGTTTCCTGTCTTGCAGCCTGGTGCTTCCACTCACATACCCGTCCGCGGAGTCCGAGTCCCGAGCCTCAGCCGTCTCCGGAGCGCCCTCGTGTCCGTCGCATCGCATCATTGGCAGCCAGGATCGCCTCCAGAGTAGTGATAGTTTGCAGCTGGGATATTTGTATTTTTCTTTTTATTTTTTATTTTGCTGGCATGTAGTTATTTACATTATTGCATTTTTTTTGTTGTAGTTGGGATGTATATATTTCGCATTTATCTCTCTTAATTCTGTTATGGTTGTGGTTGTTGTGGTTGTGATTAGTCGAGGCCGGACCATGGCAGCGATGTTTGCTGGCACTCAGAGCTTCATCAGTCTAGATCCGCCTCGCAGCATTCAGCGATTCAGGGAGTTTTTTTCCTGTTCTTATTTATCGCTCAATTCCATACTCGTGCTTACTGTTTGACATTGAGGACACAGTCTATTTTAAGTGTGGGGGTGGGGTGATAAAAATTGGCATTTTTGAGTTCCGTGTCCAAAGCATCATCATTATTGTGATCATGATTATTGATTATAAATTCTGATTTTTATAAACTAATCAAATTTAAGTGATTTATTAATTGGTTGCCATAATTCTAGCATTATTGTGATTATGAGATAGTGACTAGTTAATAAATTGTGAAATCATTGTATGCAAATTAATTCTTAGCAATATTGTGATTATATGATTAATTTAATCTTTGATTTCCTTAGACTTATTAATGTTTGTGCGACTAAATTGAATATTTAGAGTTATTTCGGAGTACTTGACCTGTAGACAGTTTTAATCTCTAAAAGCTAGATTTAGTTCACTTAATTAATCGCAAAAGACATTTATTGTCAATTTTTAGAAATTGGGGAATACCGGAGAACTCCATACTTGATTTTCTGAAGTTAATAAAATATGTCCATGAATCGGTTTTACATTGAAGTTTCAAACTCTTAAGCTTAAAAGATTAAAACAGTTGGATTAAATTCCAACAAACTTTTCTTTGACAAAAAAACTTCTTAAGTGTTTTTACACCCTTTTACTCCATTAATCCTAAAAGACGTGTCCAAGTGAGTGTTGTTTTTCATATATCTGGTTTTATTTTGTTTTAGATTTATAGTTTATAATCTTAATTAGTATTCTCATAGATAGTATAGTTTTAAATATTTAGGGTTATAATCATCCTCAGCCCTTATCAATGGCTAGATATTAGTGATAATCCTAGTATGGGTATCGTGAATGAAGTGCCTGATGGCGAGACTGATTACAATGAAAGTGATTCTGATTACGATAGTGAAATGTCTGACAATTGTGAAGGGTTCACCGACTGGTTTGCTATTATGGAGGAATTTGAGATGACGTCATTTGCTGATGACACAAATCCCTCAGGGTCAGGTGAAGCATCTTCATCCAAACAATTGTGAAGAGAGAAACAGTTTCTTCATCATGAAAGATGCGTGCGGATTGTGGTTCTGTTATGTTTGCTTTTCCTTATGATTGTTGATTTTGTCATTTTTTAGTCATAATTGTTGTTCAATCTGGTAATCTTTTCAGAAATCTATTGTTTCATTTAAACTATGAAGGGCAAATGACCAAAAATAGTAACAACTTTTGACATTTTTATCATTAATAGTAATATTATTTATTTTTTATCATTAATAGTAACAAGTTTTTATTTTTCTATCAATAATAGTAATGGGTGACCTGCAAACCTGTTTAGCAGGTCACCAACTTTTCAGTTATCAAAAATAGTAATATCTTTTCAGATTTTTATCAATAATAATAACATATCAAATTAAAAACATGATTTTTTTATTTTATTAAATTTTCTAATATTTCATAAACACCAAAATAAACAAAATATTTATTCTGAATATTTATTTACGATTAGATAATTTTAGATTATTTATTCACAATTATATATAATATGAACGAAAAAAATACTACGAATCATTTCAATTTCAATTTTTCCAAACGAAAAAACTATTAATCATTCTACTTTTAGTTTTTTCCAACAAAATAATGTGAACTATTTTGGGTTTTTAGTTTTTCGATCTAAATGAGCTGTAGGTTTTTTTTTATATAAAAAACTGAAAATAAAGATTGGTTGCAATATTTTTCAAGCAGAAAAACTATAAACCACAATTATTCATAATTTTTTGTGTAGTTAAAAATTGTAACACCTCGTCTTTGAGAAATATTTCATGGATTTAATTTATTGGTTGATTAAATTATTAATATTGTTTGGGGCAATGGTATGGCGATTAGTGAAATGAACACGTGTCGGGGTCGAGTATACATGTCACCGGGTTATACTTCTAGCGGATTATTAATAGACCACAGAATTAAATGGGAATATTGATATTAATTATAAAATATTGATAACAGGTCGAGTATCGGTGTCGAACCCGCATTATAAATGATATGTTTATATGTATAACACGTTTAACTCTTTGCTTCATTTTTATTCATTCCAAAAACAATTGAGAAGTGTTGTGTGTGTTTGTAAGAGCAAATAGAAGGAAAAAAAGTCGTAATGGATCGAATTGAGCTCTGGAATTCATCTTTATCTTGGCTTGTGGGAGTTGTTTAACTTGGGATGGTAAGAAATCTGTAATTTATATGAGTTGATTGTGTTATAAGGTGCTAAATTATGGAAATTGGTTTAGCAAATGTTTTTTTCGTTGTTAAAAATACAAAAATAAATGAGTTGCAATTATTTTGTACGAAAACTCAAAATGATTTATAGTTTTTTTGTAAAAAAAACTTAAAAACATGATTGGGTCGTAGTTTTTCATTCCGGAAAGCTAAGGGTGCGTTTAGTTAACGAAAATTTCCAAAATTTTCATCTCACTTTTCAATAAAAATGAAAACTTGTTTACTTAACAACAATTTCATAAATTTTCATTTCACTTTTTAAAATACCACTTTTCATATTCTCTCTCTTACTTTTCTATCACCTATCTTATATTTCTTTATAATATGCTTATCCCTCTCTTACTTTTTTATTACCTACCCTATTTTTCTTATTTTACAATCACCCATCTTATTTTTCTAAAAACTAAAACTTCATCATCTAAACAAGTTTTCATTTTTCATGGAAACCCTTGTTTTTTTTTTTTCTAAAAACTGTAATTTGAAAACTGAAATTGAAAAATGACTAGTTTTCGTTAACTAAACGCACCCTAAAAGTTGAATGATTTGTAATCAATTTCGTTCTGAATTTACTAAAAAACCGTTCAATAATGAAAAGTACTACAAATGAAAAAATGTTGCGACTCATTCATTTTTTAGTTTTTCTATGAATGGAAAAACCATGCCTCATTGTGGTTTATATTTTTATGAATGAAAATATTGAGACCCATTTTGATTTTTTGTTTTTTAAATAAAAAAACTATGATCCTTTTATATTGGAGAAAACTAAAAAATGAAACGATTTGTATTATTTTATTCGGAAAAACTAAGAAAATGATGGTTCGTAGTTTTTTGTTGGAATAAGTGAAAATTGAAATGGTTCATAATATTTTTTTCATTAATATTATATATAGTTGTGAATAAATAATCGAATATTATCTATCCGTAAATATTCGTAATAAAAATTTGGTTTATTTTGGTATTTATGATTTATTAGAAAACTTAATAAAATAAAAAAATTATGTTTTTAATTTGATATATTACTATTATTGATAAAAATCTGAAAAGATGTTACTATTATTGATAAATGAAAAGTTGGTGACCTGCTAAACAAGTTTACAGGTCACCCATTACTATTATTGATAGAAAAATAAAAAGTTGTTACTATTGATAATAAAAAAATATATGCTCATTTGTTTTAATCAATTTTGAAATACAAACCAAGTATACTTTATATTTGAAACTGCATCGGCATGATGTGATCTATTACATAAATTTAATTCTTCAATCAATGGCATTAATGTATCCATACATATATATGTATATTTTGTGTGCACATATACGTACATATACACATGAAAATTTAATTAAAGATATATGATACAGATATACTAACATCAGGAGCTATTAATTAGGAGCATAACCTGAAAATTATATGCTCGAGACCCATGCATGGGCCTATTTGTAGAGAATGATCATGGATCAGCTTGTCAATCATGCAATAACCTTTTTGTCGTGTTTAATAGACACTACTACAAAAGGCAATCAAGCCCGGTTAAAATGAATAATAGAGCCCGGTTTTGCAACCGGGTTTGACTTAATTATAATTCAAATATAGCCCGGTTATTTAGCAGGGTCTAAAAATCTATATAGCCGGTTTTATACGAAGGAACCGGATTTAAGTGTTTCATTGAGAAAAAAAAACATATTGTCCAATTCTTTATTATTTTTTCTTTTTTTAAAAATTCATTTTCTAAACTATATAACCTATTTTTGCACAATTACTCCAGAATATGATAATAAACTATATCTAAATAAGACTTCGAATCTTATAAATTACAAATACAAGAGAGAAATTGTACATATGTTTTAAAACTAACAACAAGAAAATTATAACTAAAGTATCACTTGTTTATCATTACACACAAGAAAACCCATATAAGATTTCAAATAACTAATGAGTAAGCATACAATTACAGTAGCTACAACAATGGTGAACGCAGTTGCTGAGTGGATCTAGTGTTTTATCATGCAGTTCTGCAATTTGAAAAGTAAAATTTAAGTTAAAAATAATATGTAAGAAAGTCAAAGAAATATGTAAGAAAGTCAAATAATATCAGTGTATGAGGAATTATAATGTAACATGTATCTTCAATATAAAATATGTAAGAAAGTCAAAGAAATAGATTTAGTGGAGTTATGGTCTGACTTGTGCTATAGAGCAGCCAATAAGCTAACGAGATCAGAAAGCTAGATCAAAAAGTATGGGAGCTAACAAAACGAATAAAATTCGCAGCAGGCCCTGATTACACAACATCACCAACTTGGGAAATCCAAGAAACAGCAACAGAACCATTACCCAATTAAGCAACACCAGAACCTAAACCTCCTTGATGAGATCCAGTGATCAACATCGTTTATCCCATTCAGACCAACAATTAGATTAATATTTAGGATCAAAAGCATAGTAATGACAGAGTAAACCAAACATAGTAATGTCAGAGTAAAGCATAAGAGTTTAGAGTCTTCGAGTTGCAAGTGAATCATTAAGGAAAATGTACCAGCTATAGAATCGAACTGCAAACCTAAGCCATTGCCAAAATATCAGCTGTCAATTTCACTAGTTTGCTTATCTCCTCTTGGACGTCAACTGCAGTAGTCACAAAACGAAATTTAAACAGGATGTAGTTACTATCACACAACAAAACCAATAGTTCATTTATCTAGTATTGAATTTGATTATATGAGCAGCAGTAGTTGCAATATATGTGTGTGATTAATTTCATAAACAACCATCACAGAAGCAAGCAGAAAAGCAACTAGTACAAACGGAAGGCACATAGTCAACATGATATATAATTTTGGTAGAGCAAGGAAAACATCATATTCACAAGAAACCCAAAAAAAGAACCTCATAATTCTTTGTGCACATATTATTGATTATCTCCCATGTTATAACTTGTAAGGATGTCAAACTCAAGGCACAAAATGACCAAAAGGAATGTAAATATGTTGAACTCACCTTACGTTCCTGTTCCGTTGCTTGTGTGCCTTCCATTGCTTAAGAATAAATTCTATGCCCTCTTTCAAGGGTGCCTTTATTTTCTCCTTCCATTAGTTCAGAGTTGTCACAGCATTATATACTTACTCATTATCCAGATCCTTCAGGCTTTTGATCTTCCATTTGTTCAGAGCTGGGCAAGAGTTATACCCTGTAGTGAGAAGGCGAAATCTTTAACTTCAAGAAATTCAATTAAAAAACTTGCAGAAATTCAATTAAACCAGACACATTATTAAAATTAGCCCAAATAAGCAAATAACATTCATAATTTTCTAAAACTTGAATACAATTAGAAGTGTCATTCAAAATTAAATCCAGCCATAAATTTCAACCCAATATTAGGAGTTCAAGAATCATGGTTAAGCGGTACATAGAAAACAAAATTATCAAGTGTTTAGTTAGAGGATCTAAAGATGGACTTACCCCAACCACAAATGCCAAAATAGAAATACGAACAAAAAGGCAAACCAAACCTCTCGAGGATGACATTAACCATGCGTGCATCATGCAATGTTAGGTCAATATGAGAGAGGGAGAAATACTACACAAAGGAAATCCTAAAACAGCAAGAACATAATGAAAATCGTAGTAAGCATGCCCTAAATCTGCCCTGCATCAAGAAGAACAAAATAAAATCAAAATGGAAAGACTCAATTGTTAGCAATAAAATAAATTAAACTTGAATAATTATTATGTTTAAGTTTATAATTAATTCAAGTAACCACCAAAAGATGAAAAGTTTGGTGATTAATGTCTAGTAACCACCATGAGTTTTGAAAGGTGAAGAGTTTAGTGTTTAATGGAGTAGTTATGTAGCTAGTTATGAATCTCATAACTTAGTCTTTATATTGACATTACTTTTGAGTTGTAAGTTGGTGAAAAGAAAATATTGAAGAAATAAAATAAAATTGTGTTCTTGTGGTGTCAAATTTATCTCCTATAATTTTTACTCTACAAATTGGTATCAGAGCTCTTTAATCAGGGTCCAAAATTTGTTCAAATGAACAACTCTATTCCTTTTTCCTTTGTTCCTCAATTAACCAAAGATAACTACGCCAAATGGAGTATCCAAATGAAGGCTCTTCTTGGATCTCAAGAAGAATGGGAGATAGTTGAAAAAGGCTACACGGAAGAAGAAAATGAAGAAGAGTTAAACCAAGCTCAAAAGGAGAATCTAAGAAGATGGAGGAAAAAGAACCAACAAGCTTTGTTTTGGATATACCAAGGAGTACAATCCTATGAAGCTGCGTGGGAGAAAATATGTGGTGCTACTTCGGCAAAGGAAGCATGGGAGATTTTGGAAATGACATAAAAAGGCGCTGAAAAGGTGAAAAAGGTACGGTTGCAGACTCTTCGAGCGGAATTTGAAGGCTTGCATATTGTTCACGGGTATTATCGGTAGTTAGCCAACTAAAAAGAAATGGTGAAACTATGGATGATATTCGTGTCATTGAAAAAATTCTTCGCTCCTTGGATTCTAGATTTGATTATATTGTTGTAGCCATTGAAGAATCTAAGGATTTAGATTCTATGACAATTGATCAACTAACTGGCTCGTTGCAAGCTCATGAAGAAGGATTTACTAAGAAAAAGAAAGAAGTAGTTTTGGAACAAGTCCTCAAGTCAAAGTTGTCGTTAAATGAGAAGCAAGAAGATTTCAAAAGCCAAAGAGGTAAAGACCATGATCGTGGAAGAGGAGGAAACTCTAGAGGAAGATTTGCAAATTCTTGTGGAAGAGGAAACTATGGAAGAAATGAAAATGGGTGGAATGAAGTAAATCAAAGTCAAAGTTTTCGAAGTTGGCAAAGAGGACGTGGACGTGGCTATCAAAGAGGAAGAGGACGCGGTTATTTTGAATGTGATAATTGTCACAAACCCGGTCATTTAGCAAGAGATTGTTGGTTTAGAGATGGAGAAAAACACGATGCAAATTGGGCTAGCGGAAGCAAAAACTCGGAGTCTCATAGTCAAGATACTTTGTTGCTAGTATCTCAAGGCGGAAATAATGAGAATGTCTGGTGCATAGACAGCGGCGCTAGCAAGCATATGACTAGTAACAAAAATTTATTTTCCAAGTTGTTTGAAAATGATTATGGCGAAGTTAAAATTGGAGATGGAAAATCATATAAAGTTAGTGGTGTTGGTGAATTAGAATTTAAAACCAGACAAGGAAGTATTGAGAAAATGTCAGAAAAAGTAATTTGCTTAGTGTTGGTCATCTTTTGAAGAAAGGTTATGACATTCATTTTCATGACATGACTTGTTTTTTGTCAAAGAAAAATCAAGTCATTGCTAGAGTTACGGTGGCGTCAAATAATCTTTTCTCGTTGGCTCTTCAAAATCAAAACATGTCATGTTTTGTTGGTGTTGACAAAGGAGTTTCCAAGTTATGGCATGATAGGTATGGTCATTTAA
Organism: Centrapalus pauciflorus; assembly: GCA_020465985.1. Lineage (NCBI taxonomy): Eukaryota > Viridiplantae > Streptophyta > Magnoliopsida > Asterales > Asteraceae > Centrapalus > Centrapalus pauciflorus. Next base: position 5,061 of record JAANYP010003944.1, on the reverse strand, counting down.
ATTATGGAGATTTGGAATTACTATCAAGGAAAATGATGGTGAGAGGATTGCCTAAAATTGATCGTATGAATGAAGTTTGTGAAGCTTGTCAATTTGGAAAGCAGCATAGAACCCCATTTCCCTCGCAATCATGGCAGGCAAAAAGACCATTGCAACTTATTCACTCAGATTTATGTGGCCGATGACCGTTTCATCTTTGGGAGGTAATCGTTATTTTATCTCTTTTATTGATGATTTCTCACGAAAAGTTTGGGTGTATTGTGTTAAAGAAAAATCTGAAGCTTTTCAAAGATTTATGGATTTCAAGGCTGAAGTTGAGAATTTTACGGGGTTAAAAATCAACACTTTGCGGACAGATCGTGGGGGTGAATATTTCTCAAATGAATTTGAGAAATATTGTCGAGACAATGGCATTCGACATGAAATGACGGTCCGTTATACGCCTCAACAAAATGGCGTATGTGAAAGGAAGAATAGAACAATAATGGAGATGGCAAGATGTTTATTAGAAAGGAAAAGGTTACCAAGAAGTTTTTGGGCTGAAGCTGTTTATCTTATTAACACAGGTCACCAACAACGAGTTTGGGAAATTGCACACCACATGAAGCATGGTATGGTACAAAACCAAGTGTTCATCATCTTAAAGTATTTGGAAGTGTTTGTTATTCTCATGTCCCTGATTCTATGAGAAGTAAGTTGGATGACAAGTCTGAAAAGTGCATCTTTATTGGCTATAGTGAAAGAAGCAAAGCATACAAGTTGTATAACCCAACGACAAAGAAAATTGTGATAAGTCGAGATGTTCGATTTGATGAAAGTTCTTTCTTTGAAGAGATCGAAGTTGAAAGGAAAATTTACCAATTTTTCCTTTTCAAGTTGAAGAAGAAGAGATTGGAAATGCTGAAACTAATGTTCAAGAAGAGAGTCCTTCCGGTTCTCAAAATTCTTCAGCAAGTTCTTCTCCTAGAAGCCCAATAAGAAAGACAAGAACTCTTTAAGAGTTATATGATGTAACAGAAGAGATTGTGCAAAATGATTCTGTATTTTTTGATTTCTTTGCAGGGGAAGATCCAATTTATTTTGATGATGCTTGTCAAGAAGAAAAATGGAGGAAAGCCATGAAAGAAGAAATTAGCTCCATTGAAAAAAATGACACATGGGAGCTTACCGATTTGCCACCACACAAAAATTCTATTGGAGTAAAGTGGGTGTACAAGACAAAGATGAATCCGGATGGGTCTATCAACAAGCACAAGGCAAGATTGGTTGCAAAAGGTTTCAAGCAAAAAGAAGGCGAAGATTTTAGTGAAGTATATTCTCCAGTTTCAAGACTCGAAACTATTCGGTTGCTCATTTCTCTTGCTGCTCAAAATGGTTGGAAAATGTTTCAAATGGATGTAAAATCCGCATTTTTGAATGGTGTTCTTAAAGAAGAAGTTTATGTTGATCAAACACTTGGGTTTCTCAAAAAAGGTAAAGAGAATAAAGTGTACAAGTTGAAGAAAGCATTGTACGGATTGAGACAATCACCACGAGCTTGGTATAGTCGTATCAATTCGTATTTTGTGAATTATGGATTTGAAAAATGTCTATATGAGCATACTCTTTACACTAAAGGAGATTCACATGGAAATTTCATCGTTGTTAGTGTTTATGTTGATGATCTTGTTTTAACACGAAATGATTTGGGGATGTTAGATGAGTTCAAACACTCATTGATGGCAGAATTTGAAATGACAGATTTGGGAGAACTTCACCATTTTCTTGGAATTGAGGTTCATCAATCCAAGAAGGGAACTTTTATCTCACAAGAGGGTTATGCAAGAGAAATTTTAAAGAAATTCAAGATGGAGAATGCGAATCCGGTCACCACTCCATGCATCACAGGTTTGAAGTTATCTAAAGAAGGTGAAGGCAAGATGGTGAATTCAACTTTATACTGGAGTCTTGATGGAAATTTAATGTATCTAACTTCTACAAGGCCTGATGTCATGTACGGTGTAAGCTTGGTGAGTAGGTTTATGGAGAAACCTTATTCAAATCATTGGAAAGCAGCAAAAAGGATTCTCAGATACATTAAAGGTACAATTGATCATGGAATTTTTTATGAGGCTAATGTACCGGTTAACCTCATTGGTTACACTGATAGTGATTTAGCCGGAAGTATGGATGATAGCAGAAGCACGTCTGGTTATGTGTTTCATCTTGGCACTGGTGCGATATCATGGAGTTCTAAGAAACAACAAATTGTGGCAGTTTCTACTACAGAGGCCGAATATATTGCTGCAGCATATGCTGGTTGTCAATTAGTTTGGTTGTGCGGAATTTTGGAAAGTCTTATGCAAAAGCAAGATAAGTCAACCACTTTGTATTGTGATAATTGCTCGACTATTTCAGTCACAAAGGATCCAATTCATCATGGACGAACAAAGCATATCCGCATCAGATATCATTTCTTGAGGGACCTTGTCAATGAAGGAGATGTTCAAGTTGAGTATTGCAAGACAGAAGATCAAATGGCGGATATTTTTACGAAGCCGCTTGGTGGGAATTTTTTCAAGAAGAATGTTGAAAGATTGGGAGTAAAAAGCAAGTTTAATTTAAGGGAGGCATTGTTAGCAATAAAATAAATTAAACTTGAATAATTATTATGTTTAAGTTTATAATTAATTCAAGTAACCACCAAAAGATGAAAAGTTTGGTGATTAATGTCTAGTAACCACCATGAGTTTTGAAAGGTGAAGAGTTTAGTGTTTAATGGAGTAGTTATGTAGCTAGTTATGAATCTCATAACTTAGTATTTATATTGACATTACTTTTGAGTTGTAAGTTGGTAAAAAGAAAATATTCAAGAAATAAAATAAAATTGTGTTCTTGTGGTGTCAAATTTATCTCCTATATTTTTTACTCTACATCAATCCCACACAAAATCAAAGATGAAAATCGTCGGAAGCATGAAACCTAACCTGAAATCATTGTGGGAGAGATAGACTTCAAATCTTTGTGTGAAGTAGCCTTGAAATCGCCAAAGAAGGGTGGTTGGTGGAAGGTGCCTGCGTTGAAGTGTCGTCGAAGTCAGAGGGCATATACAGGTAGCCATGGCGGTGATGTGGAGGTCGGAGGTGATCCTGGTCCTGTACGCGGAGCAGAGGAGGAGAGGAATGGTTTACTCTTTCTTTCTAGGGTTAAGCAAGACGAGGAGGGCAGCCGGAGATGAGAATTTAGGGGAGTGTAGGGGCGGGAGAAGAAAAATGGAAGGCATATCATATTGAGAATGTGAAGCCCGGTTCTTCTATTCACAACCGAGTTTGATTAATGTTATGACATATTTTGTACATATTTTTCCGTCATATTTTGCCTCGGATTTGGGTTATTATTGCCTCGAATTGTTTAAATACGGCCCTGATTTCTTTACTTTTGTGTTTTGCAGTTCGATGGTTGCCTGATTTTGAAAAGAACGGATTCTGGAGCTTAAGTGTTGAATTTACGGGCTGAGCCGGTCTCCCTTGGATTTCTGTTGACTTTGATCGCGGCTGCGACAAGCTCATTGCGGTCGCGCCCATGCTCTTTATCGCGACCGCGACAGACCCAGCGCGGCCGCGATGTGAAGAAAATATAAAAGTAAGTAGCTGTTTCGTTTTTTTTTTTTGGGATGCTATTTTTTATACGAACTTTTACACATAGTTTAGGGTGCGATTGCTAGCTGTTAGTTAGTTTTCGATTTTCAGCTTAGTTTTTAGCGGATTAACCAAACATTCGGCTAGAAGGGTGGATTCAAGCATTCGATTGCAAGATTGTTTCGTTTTCTTACGGATTTTGGTACACCCTTTCCGATTTACTTTATGTTATGACGATTTTTAGCATAGACCTCGTTTATTTTATTATTTTTAACATGATTAGAGAGTAGTTTAGCTAAACACTTGTTTGGTTACGTTTTTACATGGATTAGTGGAGTATTTGATGGTTTTGGTTGAAAAGTGATTCATTCGTTGATTTATTTTTTATTCATACGATTAATATGTGTAAAATGAGTATTACAGTTAATTTTCTAGCATTTGTGATCATGCTTAATCAAATTTAAATGATTTATTAATTGGTTGTTATTTTTAGCATTATTGTGATTACGAGATAGTGACTAGTTAATAAATTGGCAAAATCAATGTATGCAATTTAATTCTTAGCAATATTGTGATTCTAGGATTAATTTAATCTTTGATTTCCTTAGACTTATTAATGTTTGTGCGACTAAATTGAATTTTTATAGTTATTTCCGAGTACTAGACCTGTAGACAGTTTTAATCTCTAAAAGCTAGATTTAGTTCACTTAATTAATCGCAAAAGACATTTATTGTTAATTTTTAGAAATTGGGGAATACCGGAGAACTCCATACTTGATTTTCTGAAGTTAATAAAATATGTCCATAAATCGGTTTTACATTAAAGTTTCAATCTTTTAAGCTTAAAAGATTAAAACAGTTGGATTAAATTCCAACAAACTTTTCTTTGACAAAAAAACTTCTTAAGTGTTTTTACACCCTTTTACTCCATTAATCCTAAAAGACGTGTCCAAGTGAGTGTTGTTTTTCATATATCTGGTTTTATTTTGTTTTAGATTTATAGTTTATAATCTTAATTAGTATTCTCATAGATAGTATAGTTTTAAATATTTAGGGTTATAATCATCCTCAGCCCTTATCAATGGCTAGATATTAGTGATAATCCTAGTATGGGTATCTCGATCCTTTTTGCTATTCCCTGAGTTCGATAATCCCCGAGGTAGCTTCTAGCTATACTATCTAACGACTTGTACACTATCAGTGGTATTTGGTATAACTTAGGCTTTCTTCTTTCTTTTGATTTTAGTTGCCAAATCCGCGTAAAGATCAAATGGCGCCGTTGCCAGGGAGCAGCTGCGCTGACGGTTGTTCCGGATGCTCACAGGATGATATACAGGATCCACACTCTATCGACGATGGCTATGCTCATGCGTGATTGTCGACATCTCCTGGGTTGGGTTAATCTTGACGCGGTAGAGGAGCGCTGACGGTTGTTCCGGATGCT
>JAANYP010003943.1:51124-103270 GCA_020465985.1 Centrapalus pauciflorus | reverse complement strand
GAGCAGCATATCTTTTGAAAAATTATAAAACTCGAGATTTAAGAAAATACCAGACCCATCTGTGAATTTGATTCTGTAAGTCCTGGATTTGACAAAAAGATGAACTTCCTTGATCTTTTTCCCTTTCTTCTCAGCATCTTCTATCTCTTTTCGTGCGAATTCAGTATCAACAACCGTACTTAGATCTCTGATGAGTTGTTTCACTTGTGGAAGAGCAGATCTAACTTGTGTAACAGACCCTATGTTGTACATCTTTATCAGTTCATCCCTGGTCAGCTTCTGAACCATTTGCCAGAATGTATCAAACTCTTCTTCTGGTCCAGACTCTCTTCTTATTACAAACTTGACCCTTAAATCTCTTTCATCCAGTGACTTAGCAAACCAGTAGTTGATTTAAGGCTTTGTGAAATCATGTTGATCAATCAACTTCTCTATCTCCATGGCCTTTTGCAGTTGTTGATCAAATAGCACCCTCTTAACAGATGAAGGAATAGAAACAACTGCTTGATCAGTGGGAGCAGGTGCACTGGCGGCAGCTTCAGTTTGGACTGATTTTGTTGATGGTTGGACTTCTTGGGATGGTTGAGCTTCTGGAGAGACTTTTGTTTTCTTTCTTTTCTCCATTTCTTTGTCATGGATCTCCTGCAGCCTTTCAGTAGACATGGACTGAGCCATTTTCTTTTGAATACCTGCTGCAAAGGCAAAATTGATTAAGAATCTTCTGTGCTCAGCCTTGGTGTGCCCTGTTGGCATTTTTCTCTTCATTGCTCCTTGTTTAACCACAAACCCCTTTAGGTAATCACCTAAGGTCTCATCATCATCCATTGGGGTTTGGGCTTGCTGATCTAATTCCTTGTCCTGTTCTTCTGCTATTCTTTTGGCAATTTCAGCATCAAAGGCAATTTGGGCTTCTTTGGAAGAAAATTTATGCTTTGGAGACTCAATGAGAATACCCTTGCCCTTGTCTTTTGCAGCAGATGTTGCAGCTTGGACTGTGCTTGATGAAGCTTGAATGCCTTCCCTGATCACAACTCCAGTAGCTTTTGAAGGAGCAGCTTGAGTTTCTAGGCTAACAGCTTGAGAAGCTGTTGGGACTGCTAGCCTAGAAACTGGAACTGTTGATGCTGCTTGGACTGTTGTTGTTGGAGCTGCTTGAACTGACTTGGGAACCTCCTGATTCTCCCCCTTTTTGGAAGCATTGGTTTGGTCAGAAGGACCTACAACCTTTGCCCCTTGGGTTTGAATCATCTGCTATAATTTCATAATTTTATTTCCACAGAGGGTGAACCCTTTGTGAAGATAATCCATTCGCTTATTTTGAGCAGCCTCTGCCTGTTTGAGTTCAAAAATTTGAGCCCCCTGTGCAGCAATGATGGACATTTGATATTCCAACATGGCTACAACAGGTTTCAGCTTGGGATCCGTCAAAAGCATGAGTTGCAGACTTGTCTCAAGATCAGAAAACACCTGGGGTGCTTGTGATCTATCACTGACATTAAGACCAGAAGTAGAAACTTCTGGGCCCCTCTGTTCTTGGTTCTGGGGTCTTCCAGCTTGTGTTTGCACACTGGCTGTTGCCATGGGTGTGGTCTTAGATATGTTGGCACTGACCTATGCTTCTTTTGCAGAAACATCAGTAGTGCCAGCCACAGAACCCATATGAACCATCTCTGATGAGATGATCACCTCCTGAGTGAGGATGGGAGTTTCCTAAAATTGGTTCCCTTTGGATATTCTGTGCAGAAGTGTCCTCCTGCACAGGGATATATGGCTCTTGTTGATGGGAGGAGGAGGAAGGAGCTTCTGGTCCCCTTTTCCTTTTATATAAGAATTTTAATGGGCGTCTTGGCTGTACAAAAGGATCAGATGGAATATTTGTATCATGAGGAGTGGGTTGGGGTCCTGGGGTTGAAGCAGGAATGTTGGGCTGTGTCTGCTCAGGACCCTCTCCTCGGTTTCCTGGAATGATGTTCATCGTTGCAGAGGGCAATGGAACATCTATACTTACAAAATTGCCACTTGGCTTTAATAGCCTTTTGATTGAAGACAATGAGTGCCTATGGGAAACATGTATCCGTTTATGTAAATGTGGAGTTGTGCAGGTGTGTGCAATAATTTCTGCCAAAAACCTAGGATACATCAAAAATTTCCCATTCTTTAGGGAATGATGCCTTAACATTCCTTGAAAGATCATGTTTGAAAAATTAAACTGTTGGCCAGTAGAAAAGCACACTAAGGCAGTGGCAATATTTGAAGAAAACTCAGACCAACCAGTTCTTTTGGGGCTTAAACATTGCTGAATAATATGCACAAGGAATTTCCATTTAGGAGAAAAATGAGCCTTAAGAAAAGTAAAAGAATCAGCAGGACCCCTATAACCAATATTTTGAAGACCAAAATGTAAAGCTTGAAGGGATAAGTCGGTTATACCTGAGGCATCTTGAAGATGCAAGTGATGTCTGATTGATTCCTCAGTGATATTGATGACAGTATCATCAATCTTGGATATGAGGATAGGCACTCCATTGATGGTTTGAACAGATGCATGGTTCCAAAACTGTTCAATATGGGAGATGTATATAGTAGGGTTAATGGAAAGGGCATAATGGATATGAGAGTGCCTGAGGAAATCCATCATTGCATGAAATGGTTGAAGTTCAGAATGTTTTAGGGTGTATGGGAGGCAGTTGTGTTCTTTTACGAACTCCATTGTTGAAGAAACGACGGTTTAGGGTTTGAAAGAAGAATGTGTGATTCGTTCAGAGAGAAAGCAAGAGGCCGTGGAAGAAGAATATGTAACTGGTAGTTACAACTGAACGAAGCTGGGACCTTTAAAGGTTTCGAAAGGATTGGGTCCCGCGCACACATTTGAAAATTACCCAAATACCCTGCACACTTTGACAGATCAAGTGAAAATAACTAACAGCATGAGAAAATGAACTAGCAGCTTGAGAAAATACTCAAGCTGTTAGTTAGAAATGAAGCATCTTTTAATATAACAGTGACTCCCCCTTAAATTAAGCATACTGAGTAGACAATAATAAAAACCAATTAATCCATGTTTACCATACCAATATTTGATACTAGGAAAGTGAACCTTCATACATCAAAATGTTTTGTAAATATATCAGCTAACTGATCATCAGTATGAATCTTGGTAACTTGGATCAACTTCTTTTCATTACAATCTCTGATAAAGTGAAATCTGATTTCTATATGCTTGGTTTTTGGGAATTTCACTGGGTTTTGCACAATGCTGATTGTACTTGAGTTGTCAATATAAATAGGAGTGGATAAGAAATTCATACCATAGTCTCTTAGTTGATTTTGAATCCACATTACCTGGGAGCAGCAGCTTGCAGCTGCTACATATTCTGCTTCAGTGGATGATGTGGACACAGTTGTTTGCTTTTTGCATTGCCAAGAGACCAATCTTGCTCCTAAATATTGACATCCACCAGTTGTGGATTTCCTGTCAATGTTGCATCCACCATAGTCACTGTCAGAATAAGCAGTTAGTACAAGGGGAGAGTCTTTAGGATACCATAGGCCTAAGTGTGGTTGGCCTTTAAGGTATCTAAAGATTCTCTTAACAGCAACCAAGTGAGAGTCCTTTGGAGAGCATTGAAACCTAGCACACACACAGACCACAAACATTATATCAGGTCTGGAAGATGTTAGATACATAAGAGATCCTATAAGAGATCTGTATAAATGAATATGCACGTCTATGCCATCTTTGTCTGTATGAAGCTGCTTATGAGGATCCATTGGAGTGCTTGCAGCTTTGGTGTCTTGATGCCCAAACTTGTCCAGTATGTCTTTCACATACTTTAATTGACTTATGAAAAGACCAGTAGGCTTCTGCTTGACTTGTAATCCTAGAAAGAAAGTGAGTTCTCCCATTGAGCTCATTTGGAACTTTTTGTGCATTAAAGTCTCAAACTCTTTGCACAAACAATCATTGGTTGAACCAAAGATGATGTCATCAACATAGATTTGGACAAGCAGAATCTCATCTTTGATAGACTTAGTGAAGAGTGTTTTGTCCAAAGTGCCTCTCTTGAATCCATTTTGTAGAAGGTATGATGACAGAGTGTCATACCATGCTCTGGGGCTTGATGAAGACCATAGAGAGCCTTGTCTAGCTTGTACACCTTGTCTGGATACTTGTAGTCTTCAAAACCAGGAGGTTGACACACATATACCTCCTCTTCAATTGTCCCATAGAGAAAAGCAGACTTGACATCCATTTGATACACTTTAAAACCTTTGAAGCTTGCATAGGCCAAAAATAGTCTGATGGCTTCAATTCTTGCTACTGGAGCAAATACATCATCATAATCTATGCCTTCTTCTTGAGTGTACCCTTGTGCTACTAGCCTTGCTTTGTTCTTGATGACTATCCCTCTCTCATCTTTCTTGTTTCTGAACACCCATCTTGTACCTATTGCTCTTTTACCTTTAGGAAGATCCACCAGAGTCCTTACATTCTGAATTTTGAACTGTAGAAGCTCTTCTTGCATAGCTTCAATCCAGGATGTATCTTTTAGTGCTTCTGATGCCTTTTTGGGTTCTAGTTGAGACACGAAACAGGCATGTTCAAAAGCAGCTAGACTGAATTCAGGAACTGCTTGTTCAGCAGCAGCAGTCTCATTGTGAACCATTTTCCTTGTTTGAACAGGAGTGCTTGGATCACCCAGTATTTGATTGAGAGGGTGATATTTGTGAACTCTTAGTGTGGGCTCTCTCTCTATTTGAAAAGAAGTTCCAAGATTTGTATCATCTCCATCAGAACCAGTGAATGGTTCAGTTTCTGGAACAGCTTGACTTGAATCTGGGACTTTTTCCTTTTGTGTTGGAGCTGTGCTTTCAGGACTTGGGGATGGCACTTCAGTGTCTGGATTTGCATTAAGTGAAGCATTCAGGACCCCTGGAGGATCACAAGACAGAAGTGGTAGAGTGGTGTAATCATCCCAACTTGGTGAATCTGCAGCAGTCTGAAACTTTGTGCCAACAGCTTGAGAAGTTGTATTGGCAGCATGAGAATTTGTGTTAGCAGCTTCAACACTGTATGCATCAGCTTCTGCAGAATACTCAACAAAGCTCAGAGAATTTGTTACTGAATCTAAATCAAACAACCAATCAGGACCAGTGCCTTTGATATTAGCAGTGTTTTCATTAAATTCAACATTGGCACTTTCTTCAATTGTTTTAGACACACAGTTGTATACTCTATAGGCTTTGCTTTGAGTTGAGTAGCCTACAAAGAATCCTTCTTCAGCTTTACTTTCAAACATTCCTAAGTGAGTCTTAGTGTGAAGAATAGTACATGGGCATCCAAAAGGCTTGAAGAAAGCAATTAGGGGACTTCTGTTTTGGAATAACTCATAGGGAGTTTTCCCTTGTGATTGGACAACCTGAACCCTATTCAGAACATAACAGGCTGTATTAACAGCTTCTACCCAGAAAGTCATTGGCAGATTTGAATCAGCTAACATTGTTCTAGCAGCCTCAATTAATGTTTTGTTCTTTCTTTCAGCTACACCATTTTGCTGTGGTGTTCTTGGTGCACTATACTGTCTAGCAATCCCTTTGGACTCACATAAACTGTTTAGAATGTGATCTTTAAATTCAGTTCCATTGTCTGATCTTATCACCTTAACTCTGGAGTTGGATTGGTTTTCTATCTTAAGAATAAAAGACTTAACTAGCTCAGCAGTCTCATCTTTGGTTCTAAGAAAGTAAACCCAAGTAAATCTGGTGAAATCATCAACAATAACTAAACAGTAAGCCCTTTTATTCAAACTCAAAACAGATGTTGGACCAAATAGATCCATATGAAGCAGCTGAAGAACAGATGAGATTGAATTTATTTATTTGGCCTTATGAGAAGTTTTGTGTTGCTTACCTTTAAGGCATGCTACACAATGATCATCACAAATGAACTCCTTTTGTGGTAAGCCTCTTACCAGATTCTTTTTAACTAAAGCATTCATGGACTTGAAGTTCATGTGACACAGCCAAAGAGCAGACTCATTGGATGATGCTTTGGATATCAAACAACTTAAAGTATTAGATTTAGTCAAAAGATCTGTGTCTAGACAGTAGACATTGTCCTTTCTTGGTGTTCTTAGTAAAACAAGATGTTCAGGAACTTTGAAATCTTTTGAAAGAACAATGCAGTCAGAATCTGTGAACAGAACAATGTTTTGTTTGTCACAGATTTGAGAGACACTTAATAAATTGTACTTAAGCTGTTCAACATACAAAACATCATGGAATGTCATGTTGCATGCATTAACAGTACCTTTACCTGTAACCTTACCTCCTTTTGAGTTGCCTCCAAATGCTACAAAACCTCCATCAAAACCTTTGAAATTTCACAAGCACTCAGAATTGCCTGTCATGTGCCTAGAGCATCCATTGTCCAAATGCCATCTTGTTCTATGAGGAGACCTGTGGTTGCCCTGCACAAATAACAGCTTAGTCAGTAGTGGAGTAAACCCAAACCAAATTGGTTTTGGGTTGGCCTTGTACATTGACATAACTAAATACTGTTTTTGACTTCTTATATTTAGTAAGAGCTACTGATGGAGTCTTTGGAGAGTATTTGGTGATTATATGAGGTATCCAACTATTTTGATCATCTTTTCTTCTAACAGTCTCAGATGGTTCACTAGCAGCTCCAGATTGATGCTCAGCAGTTTGAGCTGTGTTTGTGGTGCTAACAGTTTCAGTTTTTGCACTAACAGCATCAGATTTTGACTTAGCAGTCTGATCTTTTGCATTAGCAGTTTGAGCATCAGATTTGTCCTTGACACACCATATTTGTTTAAAACTTGATTTAGGCTTTGCCAAAACTTGTTTTTGATGTGTGGACTGTTTTTTATTAACTATGGAAAACCTGTGGTCAACTGTTTCTTTGGAACTGCTGTGGAAGGTTTCACTTTTGAGTGCTTGGCCTGAATAAGATTTGATTTTGTGTGATGCACAGTCTGTTTTGCAACAGCTGGTTTGTAAAAACAATCTTTGGCTAAGTGATTCTTCCTTCCACAGTGAAAACATCTTTTGACAGTTTGAATTGGAGAACCAGACTTTTCTGTCAATTTCTGGTTCTTGTTTCTCTGATTTCCTCTTACCTGCTGTTGTTTAGGAAACTTTTGAACACCATGCTTTTGGCATGTGCAGATAGAAACAATTTTACCTCTTTTATTTCCTTTTGATGAAGATGCAGTGTTACAGTTAGAATGTACAGAAACTTGTGGAGTAGCATTGCAGACACTCATCTTCTCCTTTCCTTTCCTACTGGGAACTTGAACCTCTATGGGTGCACTTATTGTGTCACAGTCTTTATTGTGAATCTTATCTTCCTTTGATTCAAGACTGTTATCAAGGATAGGATCTACAATAGTCATAGACTCATCTAGTGGTTCATTGACAAGTCTATCAGCAACCTCACTCATTGGATGAATGTACTTGTTGTTGTATGGAGGTGGAGTAGCTCTGTATCCTATTCCTTCTTTGCGATTAACCTGAGATTTTACTCTATCTTTAAATTGGACTTCCATTAGGTGTTCCAGCTTTTGATTTGCTAACTTAAAGTTTCCTAGATCTATATTAACAGATTCTAGTTTCTTATTAGCCTCTAACACCTTTTGTTCAGTCTCTTCTACCTTTTTATTTAGAGAGTCTATTTTCTTGTTTAACTCCTTTTTCTCCCAATCATGATAGGTTCTATCATACCCCATTTGAATCTCATTATCCTTATAATCATTGATTTGTTTTTCCAGATCTTCTATGGCTTGCATGTATTCATATCTCCTTTCTTCCATCTTAGCTAGAGTTTTGCACATGCTCTCATTATGATCTCTGTACTTTTTAACCATATTTTTGCATGATTGAGAGCAGAGTTTAGAAGTTACCTCAGAGGGTAGTTCAGTGGAGGAGACATTTGATGTTTCTGCCATTAGAGCTTGATTTTGAAATTATTCCTCTGTCTGATCACTCCAGTCAAACACATTGTCTTCTTGAGAGACAAGTGCTATTGATGATGATGTTTGAATGGGCTGTGAAGTCCTTGATGGCTGTTGACCTTGAGATCTACACTCTCTGGCAAAGTGACCAAGCTTATGACATTTATAGCATTCAACTTTTGATTTATCAAAAGCTGGTTTGCCTTCTGTTTTGGCTTGAAAGTTGGTCCTTCCAGTTTTTTAAAGAAATCTTTTGGCCCTCATGGTCAGCATTGCATGTTGCCACTTTAAATCCATCTCTTCAAGATCATCTGGATGAATTTGCTCCAAGTCTTCAACATTTAGAGCAAATAATCCATCATTGGCAACAAAAGCCTCATAGTGAGTTTCAGCAGAGTTGCCATCACCACCTGAATAAGAATCACAGTTATTAGATTTTTTAGAAGACAGAAGAGCAGAATTGTTATTATAAGAAAAGGATTTCTTTTTAGCATCAATCTCAGTCTCAAACACTCTTAAACTGTTAAACAGATCATCCAATTCTATCTCATCAAGAGTGTCTTTTGTTCTCCATTGTGCAGCATAGACTGTCCATTCTTCTCCAAGAGATCTGAGAAACTTTCTGTTGACTTCATCTTGATCCAGATTGACTTTTGCACTTTTCCAGTTCACTTATCAGTTTGTTGAACCTGTCAAAAATTTGAGTAAGGTTTTCATTCTTGCCACCAGAAAAGTTTTCATACTGCTGCTTCAAGAGATCCTTTTGGTTTCTCTTGGTACTGGCATTACCAGCAAATCTTTTCTCTAAGGCATTCCAAAGATCATGAGCAGTATAAAATTTTTTGAACTGATGTTGATAAGCATTTGGAATGGCTATTTGTAAAAGTGTAAGTGCTTTCACTTCATTCATTCTAGCCTTCCTCTCAAGTTCAGTTTTTGGAGGAGTTTTAACTGGTTTTCCCTCATCATCCAGTTCTGGATCAACTACAGGAGGAAATTCAACAGCTTCCCATATGGCATAATCAATGAATTGAATATGCTGTTGAATCCTGAGTTTCCACATCTCAAACTCAGTGGGCTTGAGCATAGGCACTTTGAGTCCTTGCCCAGATCCACTGCTGCTATTTTCAAATTCCATTGCAAAATAATTTAAAAGAAAGTTTTCGACTTTGAAAAACAAAGAACGACCTGTGGCTCTGATACCACTTGTCAGAATCTAAAACTGAATTACCAAGACTAACTGATTTGAATTTATCAGAGTATAAATCAATAATCTTGCTTTGAATCAAAGTTTAATCAAGAAGTTTGCGGAATAACACTTAATTATTTTAACAAAAACTTTCAGAATCAATAATGAATAAACAGACAAGAAGTAATCAAGACTGTTTGTATTGCTGAATTCAATGATTACAATCACCTCTAAGCTGTTTGATTAGACGAAGAACACAGACTGTTCTTAGGGTTTTACAACCTTAGAGGCTTATGAAAACTCTATCAATAAAGCAATTACAGACTCAAAATATGCAGAAAACTCCTGTACAATAGAAAGACCTATTCTATGTATTTATATTGCTTCTTGATATGTTTCCTTGACGAATGATGACTTCTCTGATAGTAGATATGCTGGAATCTTCATGTATATATCTTTTCCTGAAAATCAGCACTTTCTGTTTATGAAACTGTTGAGCAGCTTGAATCACTTGACAGCATGAACAGAGCAGCTTGAGTAGATTTGCTCTGGCAGCTTGAACTTTTACACTGGCAGCTCGAGTTTCTTCTACTAGCAGCATGAACTTTGTATTTACATTTAAAATCTACTAACAGTCTGAGAAGTCTAACTAACAGCTTGAACATACTTAAACTATTTCCCAACAACTTCCAATGTTTGTTTTCTTCAAAGATCTCAGGTACTTCCATCACATGGTTCATAATCCCATAATATGAAATATTTTGTTTGTGGTTGATAAATCAAGCTGTTAACTCTCCATTGGGCTTAGATTTTTATTCGTTACTAGAATAACATATCATTTATGATTTATCAAGCAAATGTTCCAAAAAGTTTTATTAAGCTCATGTGTTGTTTTCTTATAATCATACGAAACGCTTGTGTAGGCTTGTCCTCAACATGGACTCACTTGTGTAGACCTGTTCACAAAGAACAAAACACTTAACTTGGGTCAAAGTTGTCCAACAGATATGAACAGCTTAGACAGTTTATGTCAAACCTGTCTGATCGGGTTATAAATTACCATGTTTATTTAGCATAAAAGAGTTGTTTTAAATAGGAAAATGTCGTAGAATGTGCTACTATTGAGTAAATTTTGGATAGTGCAGGTAAATAAAATCCAGTCTAAGTTGGCCGAAAAAGGAAGAAAATCAGAACAGTTTTAAAGAGCCAGGCGCAGACGGGGGCGTACCACTGCTTCCCGAACGAGTGCTCAACAGAAAGAATTAATTTGTCAAAATACGGATTTTAGAGTCACGCGCGGGGGGGGGGGGGGGTGGGGGGGGGGGGTTGGGCGCAGGCTTGCGCCTACGGCTGCGCCCAACCCTTCTAATTATTTTTCTAGACGTTTTTAGGGTTTTCAGCACTTCTCTATAAATACAAAAGTCAGAGACAGAAAAATGATCGTTTTTTGGAGAAGAACAAGGCTTGGAAAGGTCCCGTTTGGAGCGAATACGAAGACGAAGATAGCAAGATTGATGCTACGACATTGCTACGATGATGAGAACACAACTCTCGAGCTTTAAAGCAACGATGTCCGACTAATCTCACATTAATCATTCTCGGAGGAAACATCACACTAAGTGTCTTAGTTTATGAACGATTTACTTTCTTTGCATGTTTTTACAGTTTATGTTTTGATTGTGAACAATTGATTGTTATTTATTTTGTTGCGCTTCGCAAGATAGTTGTTGGTATTTTTATTATTCATGCCGAGTTATTTATTTAATTAAGACGAGTAATCAAACTAACACGCGATATGCCCAAGATCACGTAACTATTTTTATAACAATTATAAAGAAAAGATTATGTCTATGTAATCTTTATATCGTTTCTTCTATTAAACGCGAAGTTTGATGTTGAATCTGGGAATGGTTATTTTCGTTAACGTATATAAATCAAACGAACTCAATCAAGTCTTTTTCTTTAATTCGTCTAATTAATTAAGTTTATAAAATCAATAATAATCTTTTCAACAACCACTTTTTCCAAACAACTAAGTTACAATGCTAGTCGCCTAAATACGTGAAATTTAACATCTCGCTCTCTGTGGATACGATCCCTACTTACCCTAGCTTCTAAGGTATCTAGTGGTTCTTTTTGGCGAGGTAACGACACTCGTATCAAATTTTGGCGATGTTGCCGGGGAGCGGTTGCGCTTAAGTCACGTATTTCAGTAATTAGCTTTAGTTTAGTTAATTAGTTTTTCTAGATTAATTTAATTTATTTCAAGATATTTGATTATTTGCTTTAAGTTGCTTATTTAGTTTTAAATTATTTATTTGTTATGTAAGGTCGCCTTCCTACGGATCTTATCTTGACGCGACAACGTCCAACGAGTGCGGAATCCTCGTTAGCAGCTTGACGGATAGACCACGCACACGAAACACGGAGACACACACTATGATAGACGAACACTGGAACGCCCCGACACAT
The DNA here is from genome assembly GCA_020465985.1 of Centrapalus pauciflorus. Taxonomy (NCBI): domain Eukaryota; kingdom Viridiplantae; phylum Streptophyta; class Magnoliopsida; order Asterales; family Asteraceae; genus Centrapalus; species Centrapalus pauciflorus. The sequence goes on along the minus strand of JAANYP010003943.1, from coordinate 91,633 downwards.
GATTCTCTCCAAGAACAAACTCTCAAACACCTTGAAAGTTCGAGATCGCCTCTGCACTAATCCAAATTCGAATTCTGCCCAAGCTCTGCAAAACACTTGTTAATTAAACGAAATAACCCTTAAATATAACACCTGGTTCGAACATGCCCACGACAAGTTCGACTAAGCCCAAGGCCTTTCGAACTTGTCCTCTATAAGTTCGAACCATGAGCTTTGAACTTATCTTTCAACTTATGTTTGAACTTATTGTAACACATTAATTACACCAAGTACAAACATACATACAATCAATATCAAACATATATTATCAAACATATAACAAACATATATCAAACACTTGTTAATATGCAATAACGAAAGAAATTGACTATTACAAACTATTGTCTATACTTAGACTGCTATCGTCACACAGGATTCACTAACAGACTACCCCTTGACGATAGCTTCTAACTATTTATATTTTGTCTAAGTACTAGTACTATCTAAACTACTACCTGCATACAATCCCTGATCTACACAAACTCTAACTATCTTCTGGAACTTCCTGCCTTTTGATCTCCAGCTTTCATTGAAGAAAATTGGCTGATCATGAAGCTTTTGCTGGTCGTCCTTGGATAGGTTGATCAGATGTAGTGTAAGGTCGCCTAACTACGGATCCTATCTTGACGCGACACCTGCCAACGAGTGCGGAATCCTCGTTAGCGGCTTGACGGATAGACCACGCACACTGAAACATGGAGACTAGCACACTGATAGACGAACAACGGAACGTCCCTACACGATGATTCTCTCCAAACGAAACTCTCTGAATTCTTGCAAGTTCGAGATCGCCCTTTGCACTAATCGCTCTGAAATTCTGCAAAAGTCTAATAATTAATCGAATTAACCCTTAATTATAACAGCCAGTTCGAATTTGTCTAGGACAAGTTCGAACATGGCCCAAGGCCTTTCGAACTTGTCCTCTAACAAATTCGAATTTGAGCCTTCAAACTTATGTTTGAACTTATCTTTGAACTTATGTTTGAACTTATTGTAATACATTACATTAAGTTCAAACATACATACAATCAATATCAAACATATATAATCAAACATGTAACAAACATATACCAAACACTTCTTAAAGTATAATAATATTCAAATTGTCTTTTACAAAAAAATGTATGTACTTAGACTGCTATCGTCACCCAGGGTACACTAACAGACTCCCCCTTGACGATAGCTTCTAACTATTATGTTTTTTCTAAGTACCGGAACTATAAACGCTACTACCTGCAAAAAATGCTATATCAATACATACTCTAACTATCTTTTGGAATTTCCTAGCCTCAGATCTCCAGCCTTCATGGAAGAAAATTGGCTGATCATGTAGCTTTCGCAGGTCATCCTTAGATAGATAGATTCGGTTAAGCGGATCATATACTCTCAAAATCACTTTGTCTTCTATATCCTCCATTACTGCTTCAGTTGTATCATTGTCTATATAGCATCATTTCATATTTCTAAGAACGTCCTGTGGCATAGACTTCAATGGTACCTTCTTCAAGCATCTGACAGATTTGTACACAATTTTAGCCCACGGTTTTCTAGGATGAGGATTTATCCTCGACTCATCCTCAACTCTCTTTCCTGACCTCGGCTTGAGTCTTTCAAACCTTCCAGATCTACCCTCTCTTCTGATTATCTTTGTGATCACTTCAGCATAAGGGTCGTCACCAATTTTTATCAATTCCTTCCAAGCTAACTCCTTCACTTCAACCTTTGGCAGTGTGTTAAACACTTTGAGTGTTCGCCTCAGGTATTGAATTCCATCTCTTCTTTTTAGTATAAAAAGCTGCAATTCTCTGTCGAAGAACCAGCTGAGAATTCCTCCTGAGAGATTTTCCGAGTTTGGCACTGTCATCATCTTCTTCATCTTTGGCTATGCTTTTTTTTCTTCCTTACGGAACCAAAGATTTAACAATTCAGCTCTGCTTGGTTCCTTATCAGCTTCCTCCAATTCTGAATCTTCCATAGAGGCCAATTTAATCTCATCTATATCAATTACATTTTGATCGTTATGCACATATTGTTCTGTGATGGGTTGTGAATGAATGATTACTTCATCTACGTTGTCATCTTCATATTCCACGACCTCCTCATCAGATTTCCAATCAACTATATATTCTGGAATAAATTCCCCTTCTTCCAATTCTTCAACATCATCGTCAAAATCAAACACTATTTCTTCTTCTTCTATATCCATCAGAGCATCTATCATCTCGCTCTCCATGGTTTTAGAAGTTTCACCTTCTACCCTTTCTTCTACTGCAGATTGACCTGGCTCCCCCTGAATTGATGCTCGCTGAGCAGTCGGAAAATCTGCTAGCTCACTTTCTTTTCCAGTCTCGGGATCATTGCCGTCATCATCATCTCTTCTTATCACTTCGGCTTCTTTGTAGCTAGTCTCCCCCTGAGCTTGAAGATTTTTCAGTAACTGCTCCAGGAGGGACTTCATTGTTTTAATCTCAGAAGCTTGATCAACAACAGTTGTTTTCAGTTCAGCGTTCTCCTGATCAAGTCTTGCATTATGAGTTTGAAGTTCTTTGACTGCTGTGGATAGCTGAAAGATTTGCACTGATTGGAAATCCACCTTGCTATTCAGCTCTGTAAATCGCTCATTCTCAGTGAATGTGGATGATGTAGATGGAATGGATGTAGTTGGTGATGGCGTGATGGATGGTTGAACAGCTAGAATTTCAGGCTCTGGAGCAGGGGTGGATGAATCTCCCTGCATGAAAACATGCCTCCTCGCCCTATGCCTAGGAACGAGGGGAGTTGGATCTTCTGCTTCAAAATCAGAATCATCATCATCTGAGGCTCTAGCACCTTCCTCTCTCGTACTAACGACTATTCTTGATCCGTATCTGCAGATTCGAACAGATGGATCAACACGTTCTACTGCTATTTCTCTTCCTTCAACTTCCTCAGAGGCAGACTCAGACTCTGAGGTGGTCATTGCTTGACCCTCGACCTCAGTCTCTCTTTCTGCAATTTCTGCTACTGGGAGCTCAACGTCCATATTCTCATCATCTGATAGCTGATATTCATCCACATCTCTCATAAGATCATGCAGATCAACTGGTGGGTCCAGGATATCATTAATCAGTTCGGCCGCAATATCTTTCTGGGCCTGCGTCCCACGACCCCATATCTCTTCAAGGGTCTCTGCCCTAGGATCAACTTCTGGGGCAAATCCTGAAGGGCCCGCAGCGTCTGACGATGGACCTCCTGCCGTTGATTCTTGAATTTTGCTTGAGGATGGCCTCGAAGCCTGAATTGGTCTTTCCTGAGCTCTCTGCCTCCTGCGAGGTTACAGTTGAGGTCGTTGCTGTTGTTGTGGCTGTTGCTGCAGTGGCTGCGGCTGAGGACCTTCACCAGCCCAGTTATCCCCTTATGGGGCAACAAAATCTGGATCTATCACTAACCCAAAGAGAGGTGCATCAAGTGGCCTAACCTACTCAGCCCGCGAGCATCGTGCGACTGGCAGTCAGCAAAAATTCATTTATCAATAATAGCCACACTTTTGAAGATCTGAAAGCTGTGGCAGATTCGGCAAAAAATGACGGATAAGCATCATTGCGAAGCGCGGATACATCAAAAATCTTTCACGCGCTGGAGCTGTGATCTGGTGCACAAACTCCGCAAAGAACATTTCTGAATAGCTGAAATGCTTGTTATATATCAATGCAATCATAGCCGACTGCATCTTGGAGACAATGTAATCGGATCCCGCCTTTTTCGGTGCAAAGCACACCATAATCACATGCGCCAAATATCTCCACTGTCCTATTAATCCACTTTTCATGAACGAAGCTTTGGTTATATCTAGTGCATATCGCATACGCAGGAAGGCCGCTTGCCTTATATTCACAGGGAAATCAATGGGCCCCGCCACTTGTTCTACAGACCCTAGCTGCAAAATTTGACGGAGCATATCAGCGGAGAACACGATTGGCTGCCCTCCAACTCTTGTTCTCAAAATTGTTGGCGTCACAGTGCAGTCAACTTGTAGGTGCTCCAAAAATTGTCTTACATACGTTAATATTATTTGCATATTTTGAGATAGGGCATAAGAAACCCTGGAATGTACCAAAAAGTCCACCATCTGTCCAAAGGACAGAGCTTCGGGAAGCTCCCTATCTGGAGACATTACCATATTATGCTTTTGGAAGAACGCTCTTTCACCCATATCTGCACATAAAACAATAACCAAAATAGAACTGAAAATAAAAATATGAATGAAACATGTTTAATTTCGAATTTGTTTTATTTTGAACTTACATAAGTCCAAAATCCAACACATTCGAATTTTTACAAGTTTGAATTTAAAATTTTGAACACATTCGAATTTAATAACAAATTCGAAGATATATGTTCGAATATGACTGAATTTGAATTTGTTGACAAATTCGAATTTTCTGACAAGTTCGAACATGATGAACATGTTGGAAGTCGGTCACTTTCGAATATAAATCCATGATTTAAACCTCATTTGACTAAAAAAAATAGTATCAACTAGTCCTATTTGGTTCTAATCGAAGATATATGCAATTTATTTTAAGTTTCACCGGTTAAAACTTGTGATTTTGAGTCACAAAGTTTAAATCCCAAAAACATCAAAATTGGTCGATTTTTTGCTATAAATGAGTCCTAGGCTACCTAAACTTTGTATAATACTAATGATTATACCTAAATTTGTTGGTAGATTCGAATACACAATAGCAAAACTTCGAGAAATTGAAGAAACTTTGAAATGGTAAATTCGAAAGTATAAGTTTGAAATCGCTTCTGAGCAAGTTCGAATGTAAGAAAATCGAAGGTAGGTGAAATAATGAGTCACTGTTGACCTATTTATACCAACCATATTCGAACTTGTCATTAAATTCGAATTTCCTGACAGATTCGAAAGTTAATTCGAGTTTGTCTTAAATTCGAACATAATTGAAAATTTTGAAAATCCTTGAATAAAATTCAACTTTTTCAACTTTTTTGAGTAACGGAACAAACTTTGCAAAATTTATTTACATCAAACAATAGATTTTCATGCAATGTTTGTTTATTCAACCAAAAATGTATCCTAGTAACTTTGACCTTTTTCCTACTTAGAATAAAATAAAATAATAATTTGAATAAAATTTAAACTTAAGCTACTCAAAAATACCTTTAAAATTTACATCCTATACTAACATAATATTTTTGGCGAGAAAGTCAAAGAAAGGTTCAATCAGGTAGCGGTGTCAAACACGCACTTTCAGTATTACACTCTCACACTTAGGAATTCTTGATTCCTTTGATTGTTTGTCGTGACACACATTTCTAGGTGATTGTCGGTATTATTTTCCCTTTAAATATGTTACACTTTGGAATATCCCTTGGCCTTTTTATTTATCAATAAACCACCTTAAGTGTCCCATACTTAGACATACTTTTATGATCAAGGCATACACACAATGATTATACCTTTTCGGTATTGTAAATTTTCTTTAAAAGGCAAACGTCGGACACAGTTCTTTACTTACATACAACAGAGTGTCTTAGTTTGTCTTAAAGTTTATTTTAAAGCTAACAAGACAGCGGTGACAGGTCTGTACTGACATACAACAAAGCGACTTATCTTGCTAACTCGAGTCAAACCAGAGGGCACAGGTCTCTACTTACGTACAACAAAGTGACTTGCTTTGACTCTCTCCTTATTTTCATGATTTTTCTTTTCTCTTCTTTTCTTTAAGATGTATCTGATGTTACTATACATCCCCCAGAGAATTTGCATACCTCATTTAGAATCATTGTCTGTATGTCTCTAACATAAAAATTAAGAACCTTTGGTCATACATCTAAGTTAGTTACACGTTTGACTTTTTCTTGAATATTTTATTAGCTTTAGAGATTTCCTTTGTGTATTATGCCTACCAACACATCAAACTAGAAAATGTATGTCACTTAGAGTTTAAGGTGCATTATGTGTGAAAACTTAACACTTAGAGATTGTATCGATTGTGCTAATTTTCGTCACTTCGAACCTATGTATCTAAGACTTAACTCAATTTTCTAATATTCTCTTTTTTTTGAGCTTTTTATGGTTTTCTCTATTTTTTTTTGTTTTTCAAAAATAAGAATAAGCTATTAAGATAACCTACTAACTTACTATAAAAGGGATGAAATTCTATTGAGCTATTAAACTTACTATAAAAAGAAAGAAACTCTTCTAACTTACTACTATAAAAGAAAATAAATTCTTCTAAGGCCAAGTTACTCTAGATTACGCATGCCATTCAGTTGAACTAACAACTCAAAACGTGACTTATCAAAAGCTTTAGTAAATAAATCAGCATTATTATCTTCTGTTGCCACTTTTACCAGCTTTATTAAATTCTTTTCAGCACAATCACGTATAAAATGATGTCTTATTTCTATGTTCTTGGTTTTACTGTGTTTAACTAGATTATTGGTTATAGCAATAGTAGACTGGTTATCTATCCTAATAGGAGTATGAGTATAAGTCAAACCGCAATACCGCAATTGTTGTTGTATCCACAAAACCTGTGAACAGCAACTACCAGCAGCTACATATTCGGCCTCGCACGTTGACACGGCTATCGAAGTCTGTTTCTTGCATTGCCAGGATACGAGTCTCCCACCAAGGAACAGACAACCTCAAGTTGTTGACTTTCGATTCAAGGTGCACCATCCATAATCTGAATCCGTGAATGCTTCCAATTCCAGATCACCATCCGCGTGATACCAAAGTCCCAGCTTCGGTTTCGACTTGAGGTATCTCAGAATCCACTTCACAGCTTTCATATGAATCTCTTTTGGATTAGCTTGAAACCTAGCAGAAATACACACAGCAAACATTATGTCAGGTCTAGAAGCAGTTAAATACATAAGTGGCCCGATCATGGCCTGATATAGAGTCGGATTCACATCAGTATCACTTTTTGTACCCGGTCCGAGATTGTGATTCACTTGAATCGGTGTGCTAAAGTGAGCAGTCTGTTTGGTTCCCTCCATCCCGAAGCGCTCTAGAATGTCGTAGACATACTTCGTCTGATGGATAAACGTACCCTCCATCCTCTGTACAACTTGTAAACCCAGAAAGAAGTTCAACTCTCCCATAGCACTCATCTCAAACTTAGACTTCATCACCTTCTCGAAATCTTTGAACATCTGATGACCCGAAAATGATATCATTGACGTACACTTGTACCAAGATAAAGTGTTCACCCTTCCTCTTCACAAACAGTGTACTATCAATTCTTCCTCTTTCAAACTTGTTGTCTAAAAGATGAGTAGATAGTGTCTCATACCACGCCCTTGGTGCTTGATGTAGTCCATACAGAGCCTTATCAAGACGATACACTCTGTCTGGATACTTTGGATCTATAACCCGGGCGGTTGTTCAACTTACACCAGTTCCTTCACTTTGCCATAGAGGAATGCGCTTTTTACATCCAACTGATAGACTTTAAATCCTTTGAAGGAAGAAAAAGCTAGAAAGAAACAGATTGCCTCAAGCCTTGCTACTGGCCCAAATAGGTCATTGTAGTCGATTCTTTCCTCTTGGTTGAAACCCTTTACGATAAGTCTTGCCTTGTTGCGAGTCACAATACCCCGATCATCTCTGTTGCACTTAAAAACCCACTTGGTTCCTATTGCAACTTCTCCTCGAGGTAACAGAACTAACTCCCACACTTCAAGTTTTCTGAATTGTGACAGTTCTTCTTGCATCGCATTAACCCATGAGTTGTCTTTCAGTGCCATTTGCACATTCTTCGGCTCTACTTGTGAGATGAAACATGAATACAGGCAAGTCTGAAACGCCTCAGAGTCATTAATCATCGACAACAGAACTGTGTTGTTGTTCAAACTACTCCTAGTCCTCACACCAGCATTTGGATTTCCTATGATGCTTTCAACAGGATGATCCTTATTAATCCTAGATGTTTCTATCTCATCGACCCTAAGATTATCTCCTATGTTTGATCCTATTTCACCTAACGGGGGAACGACCTCAGATGCTACAATTTCATCCTCATGAACATTGTCCTCGTAGTTAGAATATGTAGACTGATTTATGTTTGTAGGCAACTCAGAAACATTCTCTGCTGGAGATCTCTCTTCTATCGTTGTAGGCCCAGAAGTTGATGGAAAGCTTGTCTGTGGAAAACCTTGACCGTCGTCATTCAGATTTAATGATGATAAGTCATGTTCGATTGTACCTGCATTTCCATCCAAAGGAATGTTAAATGATTCAAACAGTTTGTCATAATCAAAAATCCATTCCGGACCAGTTTGTTGTTCATGTGTATAACTTGTTTCATCAGTGTTATACACAATCTCTACCGTACCATTTGATTTGTTAAAAACCCTTTTATTTGGTGAGTTAGGCACATAACCTAGGAAATAACATTCGTCAGCCTTTTCACCAAACTTAGGTTGATGTTTTGTTTTCATTAATGTACACGGTACCCCAAATGGTTCGAAGCCAGTTAAATTTGGTGTCCTTTTATTCAAAACTTCATAACAGGTTTTGTTTAATAATTTGACAGTAAGGACCCAATTTAAAACATGACAAGCGGTATTCACTGCCTCCCCCGAAAACATGGTAGGAAGCTTTGAATCCGAGAGCATGGTCCTTGCTGCCTCAATCAAAGACCTGTTTTTCCTTTCTGCCACCCCATTTTGTTGTGGCTCATAAGGTGCAGTAAATTGATGCACTATTCCTTTTCGTAGGCAATATACACCAATTACTGTGTTTTTAAATTCCGTTCCGGTATCACTCATGATACGTTTTACCCGCGTCCCATAGGAATTTTCGACTTCGTCTAAGAAGCCGATTATCTTGGCAGCTGTCTCGTCCTTCGTACCTAAAAAAGAAAACCCATGAAAATCGTGACTAATCATCAGTGATAACTAAACAATACCAACTACCACCTATACTCCTTTTGTTGATTGGTCCGAACAGGTCCATATGTAACAAATCGAAAGTAGCAGCTATAGATTTTTGAGTCTTGGACTTGTGTGCCTTCTTGTGTTGTTTTCCTTTCTTGCACGGTACACACTTGTCTTCAAACTGAAAACTCTTCAATGGAACACCTTGCACCAGTCCATTCTTAGTGATGTAGTTCATTTTTCTTAGGCGCAAGTGTGCCATGCGTCTGTGCCATAAAACTGATTCGGTCTCTGAAGCTTTGGAAAGAAGACATATTGGTCCCATTGAAGATTCCTGTTTATTCATGTCTAGCATGTACAGGTCATTCTTCCTTGGGGCCTTCATCAGTGTCCACTCTTCAGGTACTTTAAAACCCGGTTTTAGAACTAACGCCTCAGTATCAGTGAAAATTACTGAGTTCTTCTTATCACAGATTTGAGATACACTAATGAGATTGTGATCAAGCTTATCAACATGATCATCTTGATCCACTTTGGTATTCCCATTAGTGACCACTCAAGTACCGGTGATATTTCCTCCTTTATTACCAGCGAATGATACGAATCCCTTGTTCCCTCCCTTGAAGTCTGTGAGTAGACTTCTTTCCCCAGTCATGTGCCTAGAGCAACCACTGTCGACGAACCACTTGTTGTTTAGACCTGTAGTTATATCCTGCACATGAAAGAAAAGAGATTAGTTATCACGGGGAACCCAAGCCATGACTGACTTGGTAATACCATTCTCATCCACATACGTGAACTCCTTCAAATACCCATCTTTCCTTTCAGGTGACTTGGGTGTTTGATTGAGAGCCTGTTGTGGTGCAGAGTGATTTAAGTTCACTCTCGGTCTTTGTGTAGGCATTTTCTGTGGGGCCCTTGAATAATTTCGATTATAAGGCATTTCCGAGTGATATCCCTGGGCTCTACCTGGTGTCTGATGTCTTACAGGAGTGTGTGACCTAACCGGAGTGTAAGCTCTTCTAGGTGTAGTACTCCTATAATGTTGTTGAGGTCCTGACCTAGATTGATTAGGGCTCTATTCGGTGAATTAGTCATAACCACTTCATTTGGTCTACCTGACACAGGATTTTGTTTCACAGCAGACTTTGGTGTGGCTTGCACAAGGTTCTCGGTGTTTTGAGAGCTACTTGTGCTTGCTACACTTGGAGAGGGTTTGTGTTGTTCCGGCTTTCCAATATTAGGTGTTGATTGCACCTTCCTATGTGGATAACTAGAAGCAACATGTCCCTTTTCATGACATCTGAAACAATACATTTTATCAATAGACTTTTTATGCGTGCCCTTTGATTTAGTTGTCTCACTAGTGTCATGTTCTTTTGTCTCAACTATAGTGACTTTATCCTCTTTCTGATTATTAAAGTCAGGTTTGGCTTCTCCTATAATCCTATCATTAGAAGATGGCATTGTTATTAGTCACCTTAGCTTCTTTATCCTTAACGGATTCAGACACAGGTTCAGATGCGACCTCTAATTCAACTGGTTTATCAGTTTTATCCTGAGGCTGAGGTACATAGTTATCATTGTAAGGTGGAGGACTCTCATTATACCCTAAACCTACTGGTTTCTTAAACTGACGCTGTGCATCTAAGATCTTACCTAGGTTCAGTGAAGAGTTCCTAAACTTTTCCAGTTTACTATTCACCTCTACAACCTTAACCTTAGCTTCAGCTAGCTCTACCTCTTTAATCTTAAGCTCTTTGGTTAATGCCTCAACATGTTCATACACTAGTTCTATTCTAATACACTGCTCACTCAGTTTGTATTTTAGAACTACGACATCTTGTGCATCTGCCTTAAGCTTATTCCTAAGGTCTTCTTTTATATCTAAGAGGCTTGCATTGTCCGATTTGAAGGATTCATTTTGAGCAGTCAGATTAGTATGTGTTTCTAGCACTAGATGTAATCTATCATTAGTAGTAGCACAGAAAGCACATAAATCGCGGAATGTAGAGGAGTTCAGAATTACCTATGTGTGAGCTGATTCCATGTTTGCCATCTGTGCAGCAAACTCTAGAATTGTCTGACTGTCTGACTTCTCCACTAGCACAGGACTGGTATCATTCTGGTTTCTGTCCTCTGCTTCTTCCTCTGCTCTGACACTTCCAGTCTCTGTTACTTCAGCCATGAAGGCTCTAGCGTTAGACTCTGGATGTGTACTCCAATCGTATGTTCCATCGAGCTGTCTGTCAGATGTTACGTTGGTTAACACACCAGCTATGTTTGCCTCATTATTCGAACTACCCGGCGGATATCTCCCCTGAGATTGATTTTGGTATTGATTCCGGTAGTTCTCGACTTTAGGTCTTTGACACTCTCTAGCAAAATGTCCTAACCCCTGGCAGTGGTAGCACTTCACCATGGCCAGTTCCCATTGAAGATCCATCTCCTCTAATTCATCAGGATCTTCCTGATCATAGTCTTCATCCCATAGAGAAGGATCGTTGATTTTCCCTTGAACGCAATTGCCATAGGCGGCCACAAATGAAGCCAAAAGATTTAGATGATCTTCAGGTGATTTTGTGCTCATCGGCATCCTTGAGTATCCTGGAGACGTAGATGCAGACTGAGTTGGCTTTTCTTCCTGTCTGGACTACCCTAAGAAAGCCCGGCTCCCTGAGTCATCTACTTCAACTGGAGTCGATGTTTCACCCGTAAAAAATGTTGTAACTGTCTTTAATTCACTTGCCACTGAACGTTTGGACTTTCCAAAATACATATCCGGATCTTGTACTTGGTCATACTCCCGTTCCTTCTTTAGCAACTCAAAGTTATAAGCCCTCAGCGTTCCTATGACTTTTTCTAGAATTAGAGTTTCAAATTTCTCTTCATCATGCTTTATCAGCGCTACATACATCTCCCATTTGGCTGGTAAAGCATCTAGAATCTTTTCAATTTTCTCCAATTCACGATACTCGACATCCTGATTGTCTAACTCTGTCAACAAATGATAGAATCTGGTAATGGTCTCATCCAGCTTTTCGTTTTTCAGAGCTTTGAAAATAGCGAAATGCTGCTTGAGCATTTCCATTCTACCTTTCATAACCCTTGGATTACCTTCACACCTTTTCTCCAGTGCATCCCACAACTCTTTTGCCGTTCGTTGATTTCGAAATGTGTGCAGGATCTCCTGAGGTAACGCCATTCTAATAATCGAGAATGCTCGGTTCTCGGCCTCATATAGCTTCTTATCATCATCCTTCATCATTTGATATGACAAGACTCGTTGACGTCCCTCAACTTCTGTTGTAGGTGGAATGTATCCCTCGTCGATACAAATCCACATTCTCATATCATTGAATCGAGCGAAGTCTGCGAACCTATCCTTCCACCAATAATAATCTTCCAACTTCATTAGCTTAGGTGGAGAATTTGCCTTTCCGACCTCATGGTCCATTTCAATAAACCTTTGTAAACTTGTCACTGTTTCAAAAATTCTTGAATTAGAACTTAATTAATTTAATTTGAAATGAATTTAAATTAACCCTTTCGAACTTGGTTAGGTTCGAATTTGGTTAATTTTAAATTTGTTTGAAATTAAATTCAAAATTAAGTTTAAACTCAACCAAATTCGAAATATTGACAAACTCGAAGATGATGCCAAATTCGAATTTAGGGAAATTCGATAATGAATAAATTCGAATCAATGAAATTCGAATCAAACCCTAAAATAACTTCGACAGGAGCGTATTTTTTGACAAATTCGAATTTTGAATAAACCCTAATACACCCTTGATGTTCGAGCGCCGCAAGCTCGAAAAACGGCTAAAAGTTCGAATTTTTTCAACTTTTCACATTAAACAATGTTGAACTAATAAGAACTTTTTCCCAATATCTTACTTGAAAAACTCGAAATCTATGCAAAAACGTGATTTGACCATCCAAAAACGTCAAGAAACCACAGATGTTGCTTGTGAACACGAAGAACACCACGAACACCCTAATGGCTCTGATACCACTTGTAAGGTCGCCTGACTACGGATCCTATTTGACGCGACACCTGCCACGAGTGCGGAATCCTCGTTAGCGGCTTGACGGATAGACCACGCACACTGAAACACGGAGACTAGCACAGTGATAGACGAACAACGGAACGTCCCTACACAATGATTCTCTCCAAACGAAACTCTTTGAATTCTTGCAAGTTCGAGATCGCCCGTTGCATTATTCGCTCTGAAATTCTGCAAAAGTCTAATAATTAATCAAATTAACCCTGAATTATAACAGCCAGTTCGAATTGTCTAGGACATGTTCGAACATGGCCCAAGGCCTTTCGAACTTGTCCTCTAACAAATTCGAATTTGAGCCTTCAAACTTATATTTGAACTTATGTTTGAACTTATGTTTGAACTTATTGTAATACATTACATCAAGTTCAAACATGCATACAATCAATATCAAACATATAAAATCAAACATATAACAAACATATATCAAACACTTGTTAAAGTATAATAATATTCAAATTGTCATTTACAAACAATGTCTGTACTTAGACTGCTATCGTCACCCAGGGTGCACTAACATGTAGTGGATCGTATACTTTCAAAATCACCTTGTCCTTGTAGTCCTCCATCACTGCTTCCGCCTTCTCGTTGTCAACATACCACCACTTCATGTTTTTCAGTACATCCTGTGGCATTGACTTCATCGACAACTTCTTGAGGCATCGGACTGGCTTGTAAACCATCCTATCCCAAGGCTTTCCAGTGTAGGTATCCACTCTTGACAGATCTTCCACTCTTTTTTCGGATCTTGGCTTATTTCTTTCAAATCTTCCAGATCGACCCTCCTTTCGAATAATCTTAGCCACAACTTCAGCATAAGGGTCGTCTCCTAGATTTATCATATCTTTCCAAGCCAACTCTTTAACTTCACACTTGGGCAACGTGTTGACACGGCTACCGAAGTCTGTTTCTTGCATTGCCAGGATACGAGCCTCCCTCCAAGGAACTGACAACCTCCATTTGTTGACTTCCGGTTCAAGCTGCAATCTCCATAGTCTGAATCTGTGAATGCTTCCAATTCCAGATCACCATCCGCGTGATACCAAATTCCCAGCTTCGGTTTCGACTTGAGGTATCTCAGAATCCGCTTCACAGCTTTCATATGCATTTCTTTCGGATTGGCTTGAAACCTAGCACAAATACACACAACAAACATAATGTCAGGTCTAGAAGCAGTTAAATACATGAGTGATCCGATCATTGCGCGATTCAGAGTCGGATCCACATCAGTATCACTTTCAGTACCCGGTCCGAGATTGTGATTCACTTGAATCGGTGTGCTAAAGTAAGAAATCAGCTTTGTTCCCTCCATCCCGAAGCGCTCCAGAATATCATAGACATACTTCGTCTGATGGATAAACATACCCTCCTTCCTTTGTTCAACTTGCAAACCCAGAAAGAAGTTCAGCTCTCCCATACCACTCATCTCAAACTTTGACTTCATCACCTTCTCAAAATATTTGCACATTTGCTCGTCTGATGACCCGAAAATGATGTCATCAACGTACACTTGTACCAAGATAAAATGTTCACCCTTTCTCTTCACAAACAATGTACAATCATTTCTCCCTCTTTCAAATCCGTTGTCCAAAAGATGAGTTGATAGCGTCTCATACCACGCCCTGGGTGCCTGATGCAATCCATATAGAGCCTTATCTAGACGATATACACTGTCTGTAAATCAGGCTCTGATACCACTTGTATGGTCGCCTTCCTACGGATCCTATCTTGACGCGACACCGTCCAACGAGTGTGGAATCCTCGTTAGCGGCTTGAGGGATAGAACACACACACAAAACACGGAGACACACACTGTGATAGGCCAACACTTGATCGCCCCGACACGTGATTCTCTCAATGAACAAACTCTCAAACACCTTGCAAGTTCGAGATCGCCTCTGCACTAATCCAAATTCGAAATCTGCTCAAGCTTTGCAAAACACTTGTTAATTAAACGAATTAACCCTTAATTACAACACCTGGTTCGAACTTGCGCAGGACAAGTTCAAATAAGCCCAAGGCCTTTCGAACTTGTCCTCTATAAGTTCGAACCATGAGCTTTGAACTTATGTTTGAACTTATCTTTGAATTTATGTTTGAACTTATTGTAACACATTAATTACACTAAGTACAAACATACATACAATCAATATCCAACATATATTATCAAACATACTAGTAGTGTACCCGCGCAAAGCGGCGGCGACGACAAATAATCTGTATTTGTATTTGGTAGATGTACTATTTTATCTATTTTGACGATTTTCTACGAAAGACAACAAGATAAGAAAGATGAAGTAACCCTTGAAAATTTATTTAAGAACAATAGATAAACATGAAGTTATTAGTAACCGAGAAAATCACAAGAACTATGTATACAATTTAAACCGAAATCAAGACCCACATTTTGCATCCTATAATATTGAATAGATGGATAACCAGGCTTTACCTATAATTCGAGACCGGAGAATAATGTTAATCACCATAGCCAAATAAGAACATCCTTTGGGAGTACAAACAATGCAACAAAAAATATAAATGCAAATGTATATTTTTTTAAGATGAACTTGAATCCATCTGAAATTCCAAACACAATATGCTGAAATCGTATATAAACACAGGTAATGCACTGCATGGTGTTACCATATTCATGTACACTGTGATGTAAAAAAACAAAACACCATGTTCCCAAATTAAATTCCATAAAACCAACATCATTTTCCTTGCTTAAGCAGCATATAATTGTATGTTTCTTCATTTAACAAATAACAGTCTGCCATGGATCTTTGGCTTTAGTTAAGAGCATATCAGTTGCTCAAAGCATAACCAAAACCTTGTATGAACAAATAAAATATACATATTTAGCATCTTGATTGTGCCATTTTCATGCTACCATTAACTCAGTCTTCCCAAATTTCTTCTCTGCTATCTGACTCAGGGCATTAAGAATTTCTGAAGATAATAACTCATACCGGCTAACAACCTGTTCATGAATACAAATTTCACTTGAAAATTACATCAAAATTCCAACAAACAATTGGAAAGACTGATTTCTGGCAGACTAACATATTATAAGATTGCTACAAATACACCATTACACCAAAAAAAATGCAAAGAAAGCAGAATGACATAAAACGCCATATAATGACATAAATAAGACATACAAAAAAGTACCTTAATTATACAAACCCTTTTACAAGAGCTGTTTCTACATGTAATGATTCAATTTGGGTCAATTTCTTTTTAAAGTTGCCCTGCTTTTACCCAACATCCCTTTTCCTAAAAAGAGATAAAGGCAGTAAGATGATGTTTGAACTCTGGATACAATCATTCCACTAATTTTTGTTTCAACCAAACACTTGGCTGCAAAGTCGGCTAAAAGATGTTGTATCTGCAAGATACAGGATTCATCATTGTGAATTAAATATCCTATCAAAAAATCCACAAAAAGAAAAAGAACACAAATATTTTAAAACTTAGAGGTTTTCTTTACATCTTCAGCATCTTCACATGGATCAGATGATGAGTACACTAATGATGAGCATATGCTCGATTCAATAATGAGAGAAAATGCATCCAAAGATGCAATACATGTGAGAATGTAACCAATAATAGAGGATCAAATGCTCGTGTAAAAAAATCACCACTATCATTGTTATATCAGTGGTGCAGCGGACAGTGGTGCGACGGACTTCTGGACAAGTGCATCAGAGATCCCAAGATTTCACTATACAATTTGTAGAAAGGAATTACGACTATCATTTGGTAAAAACTAAAAACATCAAGATTCCATTTCAAAAAGGTGTAACAATTCAGTATCAACATCAATGATAAAGCTCAACTGCAAATTATAAAACTGTTTTGAGAGATTAGAACATTAGTATATATCGTAAACCACAACTTTGTTAGGGGATTGCAAGACGAAAAATAGAATATAAGGGTGGATTCAAAAGTTTAGATTCGTAGGAGGCAAGAAACACAACATCTCATAACAGGTAAGTCAATAGGAAGTTGAACTGGAATATAACTTACAGTTTGTTTCCCGTCAATATACAGAAAGATCCCAAACTTTATTTTGCAAAACAAATAAACATGATGTCGAATTTATTAATTCAACTACTTTTTTACATGATACTTGCAAAATTAAAATTATTAGTAAAAATATAAGTATAGCAACCACCGATACAAGCTTAACTTGTATTACAACATCAAGCTTTGTTTTGATAATAAAGGTACATGTTGAAAACTATATCTTCACTACAAATCACATAGTTAGACATACCAATCGCTCCATATATTTATGAACATCATGTTATGGGAAATCATCTATTTTTAACAATTAATACAGATAAGAAAACAAATTTTGGCATAAATGGTGTCTCCTAGATTTCCCCATCAGAGCTTTCAAGAACTTGTGATATTCAAGAATTCAAGATGAGGTTTCAAGAATTCTTGTTCATTACATCAGTTTCATAGTTAATAAATATATTTAAAACTTTAAGATAACAAATAGGAAAAAATGTCTGATATATGTATGCGAGAGCAGAGAACGAACCATCACTCTTACTATTTTGCACCTGCAACACTTTGCCAAACTGCACATAATAAAAAGACATTTGAGTAAATTAATAATAATTAACCTGCAACACTAATCTCTAATCCACCCGATAAAAAGAATTTCATTGTATGACAAAGGCAGAAGGCTAAATGTCTTGATTTACCCAATCAAATGCAAACATATCTGATGTTTACAAAAGGACTATTCGGTTCTAAATCTTTAACAATTACATTAGGTTGTTCTGGAAAAGGGTTTGAAAACCTAGAGCACCTAAGACACAATGTGATTTTATTTGCTAAGTTCTCAAATGTTGTTTATTAATGTATTTCATATACTTAAGAATCATAATTGATGTGCCGATTGATTATTGTTCCTTACACCCATTAATCCATTAATAAATTTGCAAACTTATTTGATAATTAAGCTACAGTAACGACAGATTTATATTAATTAATCAATTAAACTTACATCCAAATATATGAACTCTTTCTAATTTTCATCCAGTTTTTGTTTGTTTTGAATCCAACCATTATTTATTGTTAGAAAATTACAAAGCAAGCATTTGAACATTCTGGTAAGTTTTGAACATGCAAAAGAAGAAGCATATTGCATGGAAAAGTCAAAAACTAAAGATGCAAAGTGAAGGCAACGCTCTCTTTCAGACACCACATAACCAAACACCATGGAAGAACACAAATTGGTGGAGAAACTTATAATGAGTTGTAGCAACAAATGAATTTACAGGGGCATGAAGCTCTGGTAAATTTATAACTCTTTCTTTAAAAACTTACATGTTCACTCAAGGGTGTGCACATGTGAGATAGTGAGTACTTGGTTTTCTCATCATCAAATGATGACCCCTTTTCAGAGTTGTATAGCCAAACCTCTTCGATCGTTATAAAAACTTCCACTCAATCTGCACAACACAAATTTCATAAAGATCACCATCACTACTAATCATGAGAATAAATGTAACAAAATCCGCATATATCTAATAATCCTATGTTCGGATTTCACAATTATCCCTTAACATGAAACAAAACCCACATCCATCAAAAGAAACAAAAAATAATATTAACTTATGTTTTCATTAAGCTGGTTAAGTTTACCCAGATGAAAATTTCTGAAATATGAAAATAATGAATGTAGAAATAAAGATATGTCATCAAAACCAATCGATGATTACCGGTATCAGTTACTTCGGTAGAAGAGAAAAATAATAGCAAAAAAGATAGATAAAAGAGTAAGCATACGTACGTCACTGGCAGTTCAGGTATCGGCTTCATCGGCGGCAAGAAAGATGGCCGATCAGAAAGAAGGTAAAGGGGAGAAGAATGAGAGTTGAGAGTTTTTTTGTGGGTGTGAAGGAGAGGAGCGGCATGTTAGATGGATGACCTAAAATAGGTTTAAGCACGCCATTGGGAGAAAGTAAAATCAGGAGGGAAAGTAAAATAGGAGCCGTAGATCTGAAAGTTGCACGTCCCAATAAAAGTATCAATACATCCCTACACACATCTCAATAAAATCATTTAAAAGAGCTGATTTTGAATTTCGAATTTTGAGGCTTTGTAAAGTTGTACCTTTAGCTTTATTAGTTTGTACCTCATAAAATTCAATAAGAAGCTTTGTATAGTTGTACTTTATGCATTGTATGCATTGTAAAAAAGTTTAGATGCATAAGAAGTTTGTATCTCTTAATTTTAAGACATGGTTTATGAACTTCTACAAATCTAAATGCATTATAAGTAGTATTGTACCTCTTAAAATTGAATAAGAAGCTTTGTATAGTTGTACATTATGCATTGTATGCATTGTAAAAAAGTTTAGATGCATAAGAAGTTTGCACCTCTTAATTTTAAGACATGCTTTATGAACTTGTAAAAACCTAAATGCATTATAAGTAGTATAGATAACAAACATATATCAAACACTTGTTAATATGCAATAACGAAACAAATTAACTATTACAAACTATTGTCTATACTTAGACTTCTATCGTCACACAGGATGCACTAACATGTTATTATCCTAGTCATTTAGTTTTAAGCTTTAATTATTGCGTTAATTTTATTAAGAAAAAGGGAATCGTGCGCAAGCATCAATTCTCACCAAAAAGAAAGCTTCTAGTTATAGTTCTCAATCTAGTTCTCATAGGTTTATGCAAACACGTTATTCTGGTACAATTTCACCTTTGAAGTTTGACCCAGAAATAGAAAAAACTACTAGATCTAATAGGCAAGCCACTACTCAAGCAAACAAAAAAAAAAATATTGCTCCTGAGGTAAACGTGGAAGAAGAAGTAGTTAGTTCGGAAGACGAGAACGTCGATAACGTTCTTGTCGACGTCCAACAAATCCAAAGACCAATGGGAGACCGTAGAACCGTAGAATCCCATTATAGGCCGGGTGATATCCCTGATCCATCACCCATTCTATACGCAATCAACGAGAATGAACCTGAAATTAGGCCACAGCTATTTAGCAGCTTGCCCGTTTTTCGCAGAGCACCAAGCGAAGAACCGTACCAGCACTTAGCTGAATTCACTGCCATATGTAAGGCCAATCATGTTAGGGGAATGACCGTAGACGCACTCAAACTTAGACTATTTCCTTTCTCTTTAAAGGAAAGAGTGAAAAACTGGTTTGTGTCACTTCCCACTGATAGTATAACTAATTGGGATGAAATGAGAAAAGAATTTTTAACCGAATACTACCCAATTAGCAAAACAACAGAAAAACGTAAAGAAATTACTGGATTTAAACAAAAAATTGGAGAACAATTCCACGAAGCCTTTAATAGGTTAAATGAATTACTAAGAACATGCCCTCACCATGAAATTCCTAAATGGATGCTAATTTAACCTTTTTCGATGGGGTTAGTCAAGAAAGTAGGAATATGATCACCGCCGCTTCAGGCGGAACCTTTTTAGCCGAGGAAGATGACGAAACCTGGGAATTATTAACCCAGTTAAGCAAAGGTTTAAAAGTCCAAGCAGGTTCGGATAGTAGTGTTGGTGTCCAAGTCATGGGCATAGACAACGCATGGAAAAAGGAAGTTACATCCGATATTTCCGAACTAAGCAAAAAGATGGACCTGTTGATGATGGGAATGGGAAAGGCTACAGTAGCACATGTCTGCTGTGTCACTTGTGTAGACCCTTCCCATCAAACCGAGAATTGCCCACATACCTTCGGCAACGAAGAGTTTGTGAATGAAGCTTTTGGCTATCGGCAACGAAGAGAACGGGAGAACCCATACTCGGAAACCTACAATCCGGGATGGAGAAAACACCCGAACTTTAGTTGGAGGGATAATCAAGACAATGATGCTCCCCCGAAGCCAAGATATGAGCAACCTCGTCAACATAACCGAGACTTCTAATATGGATCAACCTCAGCTACGAAGGATGATCGATATTATAAACGTCAAGACCCTAAAGAAGAGCATGATTCATGACCAGTGTCGGGGAACTCGAAAGAGTTTTCCGAATTTATGGAATTCATGAAACAACAGACCGTGGTACAAGTGAAAACTATGGAGATGCTTGGAAGGCAAATGGGACAAATTGTAGAGTCCCTAACTAAACGAGAAGAAGGGAAGCTTCCAAGTAACACCACGGTTAACCCATCACACCATCATGGCAAGGAGAAGAAATACGAAGTCAATGAAGTGAACAAAGTCACTACCCTTAGGAGTGGAAAGAAAGTAGATAATAAGATAGAAATGCGTAAGGAGTGAGACAGATGATGAGGTAGAAATTGCCTATGAAGAGGAACCACCTAAATCGGAGTCAAAGGTAGAAACAAAGATTAAGAAAGTAACTTTTAAGGATTTAGAAGCCAAGAAACCAGACGAGACTAAAGTTGGGGAAGGCAGTTCCAACTCTGAAATTGCTCCTTACCCAATGGCCTTAGAAAATCCGGCATCATTTCCTTATGGTAAGAAAGGACCTAAATATGAAGAGTTATGGGACATTTTTAATCAAGTTAAAATTAATACTCCCTTAGTTAACGCCATACAACAACTCCCTTCTTATGCTAAATTCCTAAAAGACCTTTGTACCCAGAATCGTAAAATTAAAATATCTCTTCCAAATCAAATCAACCTCACTGAACAAGTCAGTGCATTTATCACTAGCTCATTGCCGCCAAAATTAAAGGACCCAGGATCACACTAGATCCCGGTGACTATCGACGATATTCAAATCAAGAAGGCACTTCTAGACTTAGGTGCAAGTGTCAATATCTTACCTTGTAATATATTTGACCAACACGATCTAGGCACCCTGCAGACAACAGATGTCATCCTACAATTAGCAGATAGGTCCACCAAAGTACCACGGGGGATGTTATCTGATGTAATTGTGAAGATCGAAGATTTCTATTATCCAATAGATTTCTTAGTGTTGGACTCGGACAGTACTTATAAAGAAAGCCAACCGGCAATCATCTTAGGACGTCCCTTCTTAGCCACAGTCAATGCTCAGATCAATTGCAGGACAGGTGCTTTAGACATAGCATTCAGAAACCGCAAACTCCGACTCAATGTCTTTAATAATCTACCTAATGCACCATTGGATTCAGAGTGATACATGATAGACTTAGTTGATGATTTAATACAACAACAATTATCAACAATAACATGTAAAGATCCAGTGGAGCTGCTTCTATATTATAATGAGCATAAGTTAGACAATATGCCCGAAGGTAAGGAGTTCGAACTTGAACGTGTTCAGTCAGTGGACTCTACTCAACCACCAGGGACACATAAGATCGAGAAACTTCCTACTAATCTTCCACCATCAGTAAAACCATCTCTAGAGCAACCACCCAAGTTAGAGTTGAAACCACTTCCATCGCATCTCAGATATGCTTTTATTGGCCCTGAGAGTATGTTGCCCGTAATCATTGCAACAGATCTTACTGCTGCACAAGAAAAGGCTTTATTAGAAGTTCTATCGAGATATAAGGAAGCGATAGGCTGGGCTATAGCAGACCTTAAGGGGATTAGCCCAACACTGCGTATGCATACGATATAACTGATCCAACAGCTAAGCCGAGCAGAGATGCTCAGCGAAGACTAAATCCTAACCTTAGAGAGGTAGTGAAGAAGGAAGTACTAAAATGGCTAGATGCTGGAATTATTTATCCTATATCAGTCAGCCAATGGGTTAGTCCCACACAGACGGTTCCCAAGAAATTCTGAATCACTGTTGTAGATACGCCTGAAGGAGAAAAGATCGCAACTCGCCCTGTAACGGGGTGGAGAGTATGTATCGACTATAGAAAACTGAATGCCGCAACCTCTAAGGACCATTTCCCTTTGCCATTCATTGACCAAATACAAGAGAAATTAGCAGGAAAAATATTCTATTGCTTTTTAGATGGCTATTCGGGGTATAACCAAATCCCGATACACCCAGAAGACCAACATAAGATGACTTTCACATGTCCGTATGGCACATTCTCCTACCAAAGAATGCCATTTGGATTATGTAACACTCCCGCCACATTCCAACGATGTATGATGGCTATATTTTCAGACATGGTCGGAGGGTCTCTTGAAATCTTCATGGACGACTTTTCTATATTTGATAAGTCATTCGAAGGGTGTCTCTCTCATTTAGAAAAAGTTCTCAAGCGGTGTACCAAAACCAATTTGGTGCTAAGCTGGGAGAAGAGTCATTTCATGGTCAAAGAGGGAGTAGTTCTAGGACATATAGTGTCTGAACGAGGAATGTAGGTTGATCGTGCTAAAATACAATTAACTTCATCGCTACCACCGCTTACTAATATTAAAAGAATTCGTTCTTTCTTAGGACATGCAGGATTTTATAGAAGGTTTATAAAAGATTTTAGTGCCATAACTAAACCCTTATGTAACATGCTGCTTAAAGACGCTCCATTTAAATTCGTTAAAGGATGCATAGAGGCATTTGACACATTAAAAGCTAAGCTCATGGAGGGACCGATATTGCAATCACCCGATTTGTCTCAGCCCTTTGAGATCATGTGCGACGCAAGTGATCACGCAATAGGTGCCGTCATTAGTCAAAGAGTGGACAAAAAGCCTGTGGTAATATACTATGCAAGTAAAACATTCTCTGAATCTCAGATAAATTATACAACATCTGAGAAAGAATTACTTGCAGTAGTTTATGCGTTAGCCAAATTCCAATCCTATGTCTGGGGAGCTAAGGTGATTGTGTATTCCGACCACAGTGCCTTACAACATCTCTTGGCTAAGAAAGATGCGAAACCACGTCTAATTCGTTGGATACTACTACTACAAGCTTTTGATTTAGAAATTCGAGATAAAAAGGCTCAGAAAATGTAGTAGCAGACCATCTATCGAGACTGCCAGCAATCACCACTGATATGCTGGATTCCATTCGGGATAACTTCCCAGATGAACAATTACTATTCATCGCAAAAGTGCCTTGGTTTGCTAATTTAGTGAACTACTTTGTCACAGGGAAAATCCCAGGCCACTGAAATTCACATCAAAGAAAGTATTTTTTTTCCCAAACTAAACAATACATTTGGGAGGAGCCGGATTTATTCAAAATAGGACTAGATTAAATTATCCAGCGATGTGTGCCAGACAATAAGCATTACGACATCCTAAATCACTGCCATTCGTATGCATGCGGAGGTCACTTTAGTGCTAAAAAGACATGCCATCGAATCTTACAAAGTGGATTCTTTTGGCCCACTATCTTTAAGGACTCTTACGAATTCATTAAGTCATGCTTACGATGCCAACAAATAGGAGGAATTTCAAAACGAGACCAAATGCCTATGACACCAATTCTTATAGTAGAGATTTTCGACGTGTGGGGCATAGACTTCATGGGACCCTTCCCTAAGTCGTATGGTTTTGAATATATCCTAGTGGCAGTCGATTACGTCTCTAAGTGGGTAGAAGTCGAAGCCACAAGGACTAATGACCACAAAGTAGTATGCCAATTTGTTAAACGAAACATATTTTCTCGTCACCGAATTCTTAGAGCCGTAATCAGTGATGGGGGTTCTCATTTCAAGAATATGTACTTTAGCAAACTACTTATGCATTACGGAGTAACCCATAAGATCGCAACCCCATGTCACCCACAAACTAATGGAGAGGTAGAAGCGTCCAATAGGGAATTAAGCGCATATTAGAGAAAACAGTACGACCTGGCAGGAAAGACTGGTCAATATGATTAGACGATGCACTTTGGGCATATCGCACTGCTTTTAAAATCCCTATTGGCATGTCTCCCTATAAGTTAGTGTATCGAAAACCATGTCATCTCCCGGTTGAGCTAGAATATCGAGCGTTGTGGGCGATTAAAAATACAAATCACAATTTCACAGCTGCCGGTATAAATCGAAAACACCAATGAAACGAATCAGAAGAAATACGAAAGGAAGCTTATGAAAGTGCTAAAATATATAAAGAAAAGACAAAAGCTTTCCACGATCGACTAATTAAACGAGAGGTGTTTAACAAAGGTAACAAAGTGTGGTTATTCAACGCACGCCTGCGACTCTTCTCAGGCAAACTAAAAAGTAAGTGGTCAGGCCCATACACAGTTACTAACGTCTACCCTCATGGTGCAGTAGAAATAATAGATCAAAAAGGTGGTGAGCCGTTTAAAGTGAACGGACATCGATTAAAATTATTTGTACAATGGGCTGATAATGAAATTATATTATCTGAGACAATGGTCTTGGAAGATATCACTTAAATATTAAGAGTTCCAAAATGTCTGGCTGAAGACATTAAATTTAGCACTTTTTAGAAGGCAATCCAGTGAACTTTGTGCGTGTTAAGATTGGATGAAATTAAGAGGAATATACTTAAGTTAGGGAGGGGCAATTCATAGCAAAATGTGTGTTGCACCAATACTATATTGCACATGCTTGAATATTCGATGCTTAGATGCTACCTGTGTTGTTTCATTTCTTCGTAAATGTTTCCTGTTTCATAATTATTCTTGTGCCGAGGATGCCCCAATTCTTTAAGTTGGGGAAGGGGGACGCATTTTGCTTCGCACTATGCTTTATATGTTATATATCTTGAAACCGAGAAAAAAATTTACGAAAAATGACAACTTTTTGCTCAAATAACTCACTTATAAATATTTAAGGTGCCATTGTTAGTGTTGATCTCTGTTAAACTTGAGTTTTCAACTCATGTTTGGGAAGTTTGAAGAAAAGTACTAGCATGAGAAGACGATGGGCCCTTCAATGAGTTCTACAAAAGCATCTTCGGGCAACCTCCACCACGGTAATCAGGTACCCTCGCTCCTTTTTACAAGTAACTTTATTAACCGTTTTGTGTGTCATTTCCATTATCAAATAAGTATGCTTTAGTAGAGATTGGAGTAAGCGAGAATAGAGCTATAATAGATAGTTCGATCGATTTCCCCTATAATTCTTTGTTGTTGAGCTTGCGACCTAAATATGATGATATTAGTTATGTCGGTTTCAAGTAAAGAGATATAATTAATGAGTTTTCACATATCACAAAGAGTCATAAACGCTCGAAATCAAAGAAGTGAACTAGCTTCAAAGTAGGATATAATGTTCAGCAACGAGTGATAAACAACAAAAGTTCCAATAGCCGCTATTAATTCATGCAATAAGGGGGAGGAAGCGAACACGAATAAAGCCTCAATTCAAGTGTGGCCTAGTTGATTCAAGAGAATAAGTCTGAAGGGTACCATCATGCCTAGTCCCCTAAGGTCAACTGGTCTGGGAGTGGCTGACCCAAATCCTGCCACACGAATCATCTAGAAAGTCACATTGAACTTGACTGGAAAAACATAGATATTGCATGAAAAAGACTAAAACGAAAAGAAAAGAAAAATCAGTAGCTATAATCATGCGTCAAGGAAAAAGATGGTCCAGTGATCCACGTGAATTCAATTCTGTAACCTTGAGCTAAAAGGATGATAGCGGTGAGGAATTTTTGAAACAACTATCCTAGAGACGTCACGTTATATCTGAAAATAATACAGTTCGTGTCTTTGAATAATAACGTGTTTACGAAGGCTAGTGTTTGTTTAAATGAGCTTGTTGTATCTTTAACGCTTTATAAACCCGATGTTTAAAAGTCTGATTTTTGTTGCTTGCTCGGGACGATCAAGGATTAAGTTGGGGAAGTTTGATCGGGTTATAAATTACCATGTTTATTTAGCGTAAAAGAGTTGTTTTAAATAGAAAATGTCGTAGAATGTGCTACCATTGAGTAAATTGTGTGTTTGTGCAGGTCAATAAATCCAGTCTAAGTTGTCGAAAAAAGGAAGAAAATCAGAACAGTTTTAAAGAGCCAGGCGCAGGGGGGGGGCGCAACCCCACTCCCCGAACGAGTGCTCAACAGAAAGAATTAATTTGTCAAAATACGGATTTTAGAGTCAGGCGCCGGGGTGGGGGCCACAGGCCTGCGCCTACGACTGCGCCCAACCCTTTTAATTAATTTTCCAGCCGTTTTTAGGGTTTTCAGCACTTCTCCAAAAATACAAAAGTCAGAGACAGAAAAATGCTCGTTTTTTGGAGAAGAACAAGGCTTGGAAAGGTCCCGTTTGGAGCGAATACGCAGACGAAGATAGCACGATTGAAGCTACTACATTGCTACGATGATGACAACACAACTCTCGAGCTTTAAAGCAACAATGTCCGGCTAATCTCACATTTATCATTCTCGGAGGAAACATCACGCTAAGTGTTTTAGTTTATGAACGATTTACTTTGTTTTCATGTTTTTACGATTTATGTTTTGATTGTGAACAATTGATTGTTATTTATTTTGTTGCACTTCGCAAGATAGTTCGTTGGTATTTTATTATTCGTGCCGAGTTATTTATTTAATTAAGACGAGTAATCAAAGTAACACGCGCTATGCCCAAGATCACGTAACTGTTATTTATAATAATTATAAAGAAAATATTATGTCTATGTAATCTTTATATTGTTTCATAAATTAAACACGAAGATTGATGTGGAATCCGGGAATGGTTATTTTCGTTAACGGATTTAAATCAAACAAACTCATTCAAGTATTTTTCTTTAATTCGTCTAATTAATTAAGTTTATAAAAGCAATAATAATCTTTTCAACAACCACTTTTTCTAAACAACTAAGTTATAATGCTAGTCCCCTAAATACGTGAAATTTAACCTCTCGCTCTCTGTGGATACGATCCGTACTTACCCAAGCTTCTAAGGTATTTAGTGGTTATTTTTGGCGAGGTAACGACACTCGTATCACTGTCCAACAGTAATGGACAGCTTTGACAATCTGCCAAGTTACAACGAATGTAACAGTGTAAACAGACTTAGGCTGATTTCGCAAATCACTTATCAGGTTTTAATAAGGCATTAGAAAAGCCTTAGATTTTCCTTTAAGTGTATCAAACATGTTTGATTGAAAATCTCCCCTTATGATAATGAACATGTTTGATTGAGACATTTTTGTGCCTAACAATCTCCCGTTATTTGCAATATTCAGCCTAAAGCTGACTTTCTCAATTGTCACTATATACATTTACATTACAATTGCAAAGATGAAATTTCAACATAGAAGTAATGGATCAGTTTATATATACTAATACTGACTAAAAGAACAAATGTTTACAATGGTACACCTATTGTACAAAAAAATAATACAACCTATGTAAAATGAAAAAGTACAACTTATGTATAATGAGAACTTCAACACTTTTGACTATTATAGTTGGGAGCAGATAATGTCAATCCTGACCAACTGATGGTCAGCTTCCATTCTTCATCGACACATCCCTTGTAGATGGTCCTTGGTGTTCCTCAATTTTCTTTTCTTAATCATCAGCAGCTTTGAGGAGCCTTTCTTGTTCCAGGCCAACTATCAGTTCTTTTCTGGCTTCAACAGCTTCTACCTCAACTCTGAGGAAGTAGAACTCTTGGCCAGCCAGCTCTCCTCTGTTATAACAAGCTATTAACTGATTCCATATGGCCACTCTCCACTAGGCATGTTTGGAAAATGCTTTCGTGAACCTGAAGGCAATAACTTGTTTGACACCAGCATTATAAAGATCTGAGGCTCTATGAAAACACATTTTCATAGTTAGAGGAACCACAAAGAACACTCCTTTCTCAAGATCTTCAATGTATTTGCCTTCGTCAGGTTCCACGCCTTGAGGCATAGAAACCCTGTTCATTCATCTGGACTATCTCCTCAAGCTCTGAATGTTTCTTCTGTCTTCTGGGCTTGATCTTAGGTTCCAACTGTGAAGTACCTTTGATTATCTCATATGGGATTAAGCCCAACCCTTTCACCTTTTCCATCAGCTTTCTTACAAATGCCCTAACTGTTTTAGCAATTTCAGACTTTGAACTGCTCAAGGCAACTACAAGTTCAACCCAATCCCTGTATCCCATTCTGGCAACATCAGCAACATCATATGCTTCTAAGTCAGGGCCATCAGCATCATTTCTTGTAATTTGAAGCTTCCAGAGCTGATTTCTCTTGGAGATGGGAATAGCTTTGGAAATATTTTCCTTGGCAATCCTTCTCTCAGCAATGTCAAAGAACTTTTTCCTTACTAGGTTGTCAAAATGAAACTGGGTTCTTACTGATCAAAGAGTAGAAGACACAGGTTTTCCCTTCGTCACTGAGACCTTTGAGCTTTTCTCTTTCTTACTTTTCTTCCCGCTGTCTGACCCTTTTGCTGCCTCTACCAACTTCCTTTGTACTACTAAGGATGGCATTTTAACTTTCTTTGCCTCCTTGGCAGCCAAAGCATGAGCAGCTTTCACAGAGGCTGCTTCCTCTTTTAGTCTCTCCAATATCTCAATTTGCTCTTGTTTCAACTTATAATAGACATCAAGTGGAATTTTCATTTCTTTTGTTTTGGCCTTATCATATTTGAGCTGAAGAAGTTTTTCTGCATCTGTGTCCACAGCATCTTTGCCTTTTCCTTTTGCTGCTGAGGATAGAGTCATCTCAGTCTCTTCCTGTTCCTCTAATGTTTGTAGGACAAGTTGTTTTCGTTTGTTGGGTCTGTCCTCAGGAACAGGTTCCTCTCTCTTAGATGGTGTAGGGCTTGGAGACCTGGCGTGAGTAGGCTCTGCTGTCCCAGAAACACTTGATGTACCTACAACATCACCAACTGTTGTGTGACCTGCTGCATGACTAATTGAAGGTGATTTCTCCTTAGAGGGAGATGAAGATTTCTCCCCCTTAGACTTTGTCTTTGAGGAAGATCTCTTCTCCCCCTTTGAAGAAGAGGGCACAGAGCCTTCAACACCAGCACTGCCCAAAGGAACGGATCCAACAGGCTTGGTAGCAGCAGGTCTGGTAACAGGTTTAGAACCAACCAGGCTATGCACTAAGAAACCTAAGTTGGTCTTAACCTCGGCTAATTGGGTCAGGCAGGTTTGAAGAGAGGAGGATTCAGAAGTTGTAAAAGCTGAAAGAATTGACATAGCAACCCTATCTGTGTCACTGAACATTAGACTGTTAAGCTGTGCAAGAGTTATATTGATTGATTTTTGCACATCTTCAAAGCCAGACGCCACAGTGTTGGACAGAGATACCACCAATGTATTCAAAGATGATAAAAGCTTCACCAAAGGACATGGGTGGTTCCCTCAGTAGTGCATTGGTTTTGAGGCACTTCTTCATGAGGTGAGGTAGTTTGCATTTGAACATCAGCAGTGGTGAAAACTGGTGATGGAATTTGCACCTGGGAAAAAGCTTCACCAAAGGGTTGTTCAGTACCCTGAGGAGCATCAGCCTGGGATGTTGGTCCATCAGCAGCTGTTGGGGATGGAACATCTACATCATGAGGAGCAAAAGATGAAGGCTGATCAGTTGGTGGGCCTGAACCAACTGTTTTGGAACCTTGTGTATACACAGATTGTGAAAGAGAAATATGAGTAGGAGACAGTGTGGAGTCAGTGTGCAGTGGAGAGGGCTCCTGTCTTTCAATATCCCCAACCTGTTGAGAGGAAGGGATAGTCGATGTGCTGGTCTCCATTTGTACAACTGGTTCCTGTTGGGAGGAACCAGATGGCTCAGGCTGACTCTGGGTTGACTTAGGCTGGAGTGAAGTAGACTCCATAGAGGGTGCACATTTTCCCAAAATAGGAGAATGAGATGCACTAGGGGTTGCTTCTTTTTCAACTGAATTCTGTTGAGAGGCGTCAGAGGGGCTTTGTTGAGTGGGTAGGCTGGTGGTTTTCTTTCTGGCTAAGGATTTTTTGCTACTCCTGGAGTAGAAGATGGGAGATGAGGGAGAAGTAGGTTGTTGTGTTAGGACTAGAGGGGAGACTGGGCTAGAAACAGGCAGTGTAACCTATTCCGTAGTCTCAGATGGCACAGAGCCACTAGGTACAAAGGCTTCTGGTTTTACAGATAAACTTGGGAAACAGTCTGCTCTTTCTCAGGCACAGAGACTGGGGGAGCAGACTTGGTTGGTTTTGGCCTTCTTGGAGACAGGCCCAGCTTCAGCAGACATCAAGACACATTTTGCCTTTTTAGTCCTTGATTTGGATTTTCTTGTGAGAGCAGGAGTTGGATCCACCTCTTGAGTAGAAGGTCCTTCCACTAAACCAAGCATCCTCCTCATTGGAGTTGAGAGAGGAGGATCATCAGAAGAAATCAGAGCATGAAATACTTTGTTTCCAATCATTTAAAACACCATTGATTTCAAGAATGATTGGGAGTTGTATAAGTCTGTCACCACACCCATGTTTGAATATGAGGCTAAAAAATCTGGGGTATCTTACAGCAGGGAGACGGTGTTCTTGTTCCATAAAGGCCCTCAGATTGGGAAATATCCATTTGGCCATATTCAATGTGGTTCTATCCACAAACTGCAATGCTATTTGGACTTCATCTCTACTAAGCTGATCAAACGAACCAACTTTACAGTTAAGACTCATCACCACAGAGGGAAAGAGGAAGCTGTAAAATGGTGCAAGCTCTCTCCTGAAAAGAGGAGCACCCACCCTTGGGGCTGATACACCACAGCATCTTTGCAAATTAGCCATTTGTTGATCTTCAGGCTGTGGTTTATCAAATTTCTTTACTACCAAAAGATGAAGTACCTCCTGAAGAAGAGCAGTAGTTATTTCAACAACTTGAGTGTTGTTGAGAATGGTTCCCCTAATGGTTTTGGTATCAGAGTCGTAAGAGCAGGTGTACCAAAACTTATATATCATTTCCTAATACATGACACCAGGAGTGGCTGTCATGGCATAGTTCAGACGGTGAGCTTTCAGGAATTCTACAATCGGTTCATATTCTTTCCCAACATAGTTCTTGGAAATGGTTATTGCCATATAGTTTGTGGGTTTGATGGTTAGACGGCTGGTGACTGATGGGTGTTTTACAACATCATCATCAACGAATGCAGGTACAATAGGAGCATTGGAGGCCATTTTTGGAGTAGATGCACAAGTTTCAGACACTAAGTCTTTTGAAAGTTTTTAGGGTTTTGCAGAGGGTATAGGTATATATGGTCGAAGTAGGGAAGAAGAAAAAGATGAAACAGTGAAAGTGGGTATTTATATGATTTGAATGTGAGATAGTGGGAGACAGAGAAAATGGGCTGTTGATTTGAAATGTGATGACTAACGGAACGGAATGTTTCCACGTTAGCACGTTTGTCAGACCAAGTTGACACTTTATCTCCAGTTAAACACGTAACACATATTATCCGCAGGTAATTAAGACAAATAAACACATAATTTATGTAACTTAAATGTGAAGTAATGTTAATTAAAAGCTGATGTTCAAAAATGTTGTTCAAACCTGTGATGAAAATATTTCAATTATAATTGATCATTTTGTAACCTGTCTATGAAACCTATGCAGTGATTTTGGGACAGGGTTCAATGTGAAACCAGCTCAATAACTTAACAGATTACAAGGCTTGCCTTGTATGACAGAAAGCAAAGTGAGCAGGTTTAAGGTTTAGACAACCAAGCAGGTTTGAAAGAAAAACATAGTTTTGAAAAACATGTTTTTTTTTTGTTAAACCTGTCCAAATCTTAACAAACTGGCTAAGAATAGAGCTGGTGAAACCTGTTCTTTCAAAGCTATATTTTAAAAGTTTATCAGATTTGATTAACTATCCTTAGAACATAAATGAAATTAGACCTATTTTCATCAAGAGGCTTGGTGAAAATATCTGCAAGCTGTTCTTCTGTGGGAACAAAAGTTTCCTCCACATTACCTTTTTGGATGTGATTTCTGATGAAGTGATGTCTAACATCCATATGCTTTGTTCTAGAGTGGAAGACAGGATTGTTGGAGATGGCTATGGCACTCGTATTATCACATTTCCTATATACAAGGGCATAGTCTTTAAGCTGATGTTGCATGCATAGAATCTTCCCACTGCAGCTTCCAGCAGCAATATATTTAGCTTCAACAGTAGAAGTGGAAACATAAATCTACTTCTTGCTACTCCAACTGATCAACTTTCCACCAAGGAGTTGACATCCACCTGTTGTGTTTTTTCAATCTAGCCTGCAACCTGCAAAATCAGAACCTGTATAGCCAATTAGATCAAGGCTGGAGTCTTAGGGATACCAAAGACCCAAACCTTGTGTACCCTTTAGGTATTTTGAAGATTTATTTTACAGTAGCTGGATTTGATTCCTTTGGTTCAGCCTGAAACCTAGCACATAGATAGGTAACAAACATTATATTTGGTCAACAGGCAGTCAGATATTGGAAGCTACCAATCATACCTCGGTAAGCTGTTTCAGAAACAGGCTTGCCACAGCCATCAGGATCCAATTTAACATTGGTTGCCATTGGGGTTTTGATGGGGGAACATTGATCTTATTTAAACTTTTTCAAAAGATCTAATGTGTACTTTCTTTGATTTATAAAGATTCCATTTGAGGTATGTTTAACCTGTAATCCTAGAAAGAAAGTCAATTCACCCATCATGCTCATTTCATACTTAGATTTCATAAGCAGCAAAAAATTCTTGCATAACTGTTCATTAGTAAAACCAAATATAATGTCATCCACATAGATTTGAACAAGCATAATATCAGTTTTCACTTTCTTAATGAACAATGTAGTATCCACTTTATCTTTGGAATATCCATTGCTCATAAGGAAATCAGTAAGAGTGTCATACCAGACTCTTGTGGCTTGTTTCAGTCCGTAGAGCGGTTTGTCCAACTTATAGACAAAATCTGGATGATATGCATTTTCAAAACCTGGAGGCTACTTAACATATACCTCTTATTGAAGCTTACCATTTAAAACTTCACTCTTTAGATCCATTTGAAATACCTTCATGATCTTGTGAGCAACATATGCTAGAAATAAACGAATTGCTTCTAGCCTGGCCACTGCAGCAAATGTTTCATCATAGTCAATACATTCTTCTTGTATATACCCTTGAGCAACTAGTCTTTCCTTATTTCTAATTACATGACCTTGCTCATCCATTTTGTTTCTGAAAACCCATTTTGTGCCAATTATAGTTTTACCTTTAGGCATAGGGACCATTTCCATACATTGTTTCTCTCAAACGGATTGAGTTTCCTGCGAGGCAGTGATCCAATTGGCATTTTAGTGCATCAACTTTCTTTGGCTCCACTAGAGACACAAAACTTGAAAACATATAAAAGTTTCAAAGACTGTACCTTTATTGATGTCACCAATTATTTGCTCATTTGGGTGACACTTGATCCATTAAGGATCATGTTTAAATAATGATTCCTATGTATTTTAACACGAGTTTCATTTACTACAGATCTTGTAGAACAACTTTCCTAATTATCAGACACACTGATATCTTGAGCTTGTTCATCTGTTGAGGATGAAACATTGTTGTTGAACACATCAACAGAGGATTCAAGGAAATCATCATTGATTGGTTCTGGACATGGTACATTAACTATATCAGTGCACTTATTCACACAGTGCGTACCAATATAGTCATAATCATGTCGATTGTGGGTAGCAGGTTCCACTCTGGGTGTTGTGGAAGCTTTAGAGTCCTTTTCTTCAACACTGGAATGCATGAGATGATCAAAGCTGAAGTCTCCCGAAACTGATTCAGGAACAACTTTGGGTGAAGGGTTTACAGACTATTTAAAGGTGACATTCATGGATTCATCTATCAACTTTCTCCTGGGGTCGTATACTCTGTAAGTTTTAGAAACTGCTGAGTATCCAACAAACACTCCCTCATCAGCTTTGGGTTAAAACTTAGCCAGTTGATCCCTTTGATTCAGAATGAAACAAAGGCATCCAAACACATGGAAGTAGCTTATATTTGGTTTCTTCCCTTTGAGTAAAACCTAAGGAGTTTTATTAAACCTTTTCACCACTAAGGATCTATTTTGAGTGAAGCAAGCAATATTGACAGCTTCCCAAAATGATGAGGTGAGACCTGATGCACACATTGTTCAAACAGATTCTATGAGAGTCTTGTTCCTCTTTCTTCACAGAAGTCCTCAAAACGTGTTGTTTTTGAATTCTGTACCGTGATCACTTCTAAGCTTCTTGACTTGGTTAGAGTTTAGAACCTCCATCTTTTTTATAAATCCAATAATTTATTTTGCAGCCTCTTCTTTGGTGTTCAGGAAGATCACCCATGTATACCTGAAGAACTCATCAACCATTACTAAGGTGTATCTTCTACCTCCTAGACTAGAGACATTAACATGTCCAAACAAGTCCATATGGATTAAGAAGAGTGGTGTATCAATGGAGAAATTATGTTCCTATTTAAAAGATATTTTTATAGTTAGATCTAGAGTTGTGATAGTTTCAGGGATTGAATTGTAATAAATGAAACTTAGTTTTGTGTTCAAATTGTAAGGTTTCAAAGTTCTATGAAAATCGGTTAAAAGACCAAAAGGTCAACCCATGGGTATGGATACTTTAGATACATTTAGTTTCTTATAAATAGTTTGTTTAGGTTTTCATTTGTGGTTGTTCAAGTGGTTGAAACCATTAATTGTACGTACGTTATATTGGAAAGCAATTAAGGTGTATCTAAACTTGAATGTTCTTATTGTTCTTCTTCATTATATTCATAGTGTTCTTAATGCTTATAATATTATTGATCTTATGAATGAATGTAGAGTGAATGCTTCTTATATGGAAATTACAATTGGTATCAAAGTAGTGATATCCGCAAGTTGTTACTTGCGAATAAAGCTCAGCAAAATACTTATAAAAATAATCAGGAAATGCACAACTCAGTTGTATCCGAGAGTTGTAACTCTCGGATGATGAACAGTTGTTGAACGCAACGAACTTTAAACAAAAATTAAGCACATATATGAGTGATTTTGAATCAAATATACTTTCTTTCACGAATTTGTGATTAAACAGTAAGATGTTCACTCGAAGTAATATATTATCAAACGAGATTTAACAACAAACAGTACAAAAATGTTGAATTCAAAGATCAACCAGAGGGATTCTTCGTAGAACACGAAGAACGTTCATGATCATTAACAATTTTTCAGAAAAAATAAAGAATTTTTAAGAAAAATTTCAAAAATCAGAGATTTATAAACACTTTAAAACCAATCCTTTGGCTCTGATACCGATTGTAGGTCCCGAATCAATCAAGAAAACACGCAATAAACAATATATAATAAAGAATTAAGAACGAGAATAATAATAAAAGCCGAATATATTAAACCTTGAACGAAGAACGAAGGTTTATCTCTCTCAATGAAAACAACTATACACACTCCAACACCTTCAATTCTTTGCTTGTATGTTTTTCTTTCTATTCTATAAAATCCTAAATAACCTTTAAATAATAATTCTAATGAGGCCTAAGCCCGTGAGTTAAACTAATAAAGTCTGTACATAAATAACCTATGAACTATTAAATAATTACAAATAAACCCCCAGACTTGATTACAATTAATTAACCCTAACACATTCCTTAAAAGCTTCATTTTATACTCACCCAGAGAATACAGGTGAACCTTCCTCATTGGATGCAGAGATAGTGGAGTGCCTTTCCAAAAAGACAAAACTGCTTTCTACACATTCTGACAAAACAACATTTGTCCCTATGTAGCAGAATATTTGTCTTTTCCATATTGTATCTATTGCATGTTGCTTTTCCTTAAAGAGGAATGTCAACTTTAATCCTTTCCTTTTCTAGTAGAGCCATTATGATATAACAAATGGTCTGTCACACATTTCAAATATCCACTTTGTCTTCATGTATTAGAACAGCTTGTGCAGCGTAAACAGCTTCTGATTTTCCCCTTTCTCTTCGATTTGCAAACTGATCTTTTCATCCATGAAATTACATGATGACATGAAAACAAATTCCACAAGGTGTATAACATGTTCACAAAGAACAGGTTCTGTTCCCAAAGAACAGAACACTTAGTTTTGGTCCAAGCTGCTCAAAAGACATGAGCACTGTTGGTACATCCGGTGTGACGACAACAGTCTAGTCTTGTTATTGATATCATACTTGTGTATGATATCATACTTGTGTATGATATCTACATTTTCATGATAAGTTCTAAGATAAGTTCTAGAATAAGTTCAAAGGTTAGGGTTCGAATTTATCCATACCCAGACGAACTTAGTGAAGCTAAGTTCGTAGGGTATTGGACAAGTTCTTGGGCTTGGGCCTAAACGAACTTAATCTGTTAAGTTCGAACTTAAACTCTATAATTATGTGTTAATTCGTTTTATTTGTTGACTTTTGGAGAAATTCGTTTTCAGAGCTTGTATTCGTGCACGTACTAGCTAGAAGTGATTTCAGAGTGTGTTTGGAGAAATACACCATGTCGGGTCGCTCGTTGTATCGGCTATCATAGTGTTTGTCTCCGGGTTCCGTGCGTGATCGATCCGTTTAGCCACTAAGGAGGATCCCGCACTTTTTGGAAGACATCGCGTCATGATTAGATCCGTGACAATGGTGACCTTTCAAGTGGTATCAGAGCCATAACGAGTGTTCTTCGTGTTCTTCGCATTGCGAAGAACATTCTTTGGTTTCTTGACGATTTTACCGGATAAATCACCATTTTTGAAGTTTTCAGAGTTCTATTTGCAAGGTTACGTAGAAAAATTCATATTAGTTCATTTTTTAGTCGAAATCAGGGTTTTTTAATATTAAAAACAATGGTTTAATCTGAAATCTTGAAAAACTCGAATTTTTGGCCGTTTCTCGAACTTACGGTGATCGAACTTAAGAGGTGTATTAGGGTTCTTCGAACTTGTCAGAATACGCTCCTCACAAAGTTGTTCTAGGCCTATTTCGAACATAGCTGGGTTTCGAACTTCTTAGAGGCTTCGAAGTTGACAGACGAATTTGCTGAGATTCGAACTTAGCTGGATTTCGAACTTGATATGATTCGAACTTGTTACAAGTT
This sequence comes from Centrapalus pauciflorus, assembly GCA_020465985.1. NCBI lineage: Eukaryota > Viridiplantae > Streptophyta > Magnoliopsida > Asterales > Asteraceae > Centrapalus > Centrapalus pauciflorus. The sequence continues at coordinate 53,709 of JAANYP010003943.1, read as the reverse complement.
CGCACGGTTTCTCGAACTTGATTTGGTTTGAATTTGTCAGAAGATTTAGGGTTTCTCGAACTTCCAGCCTTTCAAACTTGTTGTGTTCGAACTTAAGTACATTTCGAATTTAATTTACAAAACGAATATAAATTTAAAATTTATTCGAACTTGATTAAGTTCGAAGGATTTGTTTTAAATTCATTTTTAAATTAAATAGTTTAAGTTCGGAAACAAAAAGTTTTAAAAGAATGACGACTTTACATAAGTATATGGAAATGGACCGTGAGGTGGGCAAATTTAATTCACCACCCAAGTTTGTGAAAATAGAAGACTATTATTAGTGGAAGGACAGATTTGCAGACTTCGCGAGATTCAACGACATGCGTATGTGGATATGCATAGACGAAGGCTACATTCCCCCAACGCAAGAACTTGAGGGTCAATTAAAGGCTTTGTCGTATCTTGATATGAAAGATGATGACAAGAAGATTTATGAAGTCGAGAATAGAGCATTGTCATTGATTAGAATGGCACAACCTTTGGAAATTATGCACAGGTTCAGAAATCATAGAACTTCTAAACAGCTCGGGGAAGCGTTAGAGAAGAGATGTGAAGGAAATCCTAGGGTAAGAAAGGGGAGGACGGAGATGTTAATGCAGGAATTTGCAATATTCAAGGCCCTGAAGAATGAGACCTTGGATGAAACGATTACTAGATTCTATCACCTACTGACACAACTTGATAATCACAGTGTTGAGTGTCAAGAAACGGAGAAGATAGAGAAACTTCTAGATGCTTTAGGAGTCTACGGGATGTTTGATGGCCTACAACTTCAAGATACAAAGAAGAAGGAGACAGAGTATGATCAGGTACAAGATGCCTGAGATGTACTTCGGTATATTTAAACATCTAATTCTAGTGTACCTACTCTGAAGCCACATCGTTTTATTCTGGGAACAAGAGGGCGTACCAAGAGAAGCAGAAGAATCCTATGTGGGCCTTTCTGGTTTTTCAAAGCCGGATGATCAAGCTCAGCATTACTTCAGGATCATGTCTCAGGGATAAAAAAATATGCCATTGAGTGCTAAAACTGCAGCAGAGCAACTGAAGCTTCTAGATTTATTGAAGCAGGTTACGGGAATTGTATTCAAGGGCAAATAAATGATCCCGCTCTACGGGAAGAGAAGACTATGACAAGTGGATCTGGACGATTTTTAGAGCAAATGGGACCTATATGGCGTTGGCTATGGCCACACAGAAGATTTGAAGCAGGTTCATGAAAAGCACGGGAAGAAAATTTCTAAGTGTGAACAATGTAGTCAAACGTTAGGTGTTATAATGTAAGGGGTTGGGGGACCTTTGCGAGAGAGTGTCAAAGACCCAAGATTGGTATACTCATCGAACCTGGGAGTCAGTATTCAGCCAGTTCAGGGCGGAATCAGAGATCAGGGAATCAGGGTTCAGGTGGCGTTTACTTACTAATGTGGGGGTCACAAACCAGTTAGATGGCACATCTGATTGGAATACACATCCGAGGCGAATCTAGGGCTTTCAAGTGCTGAAGTGACCAGAACACGGATATGGGGCAGAAGAGGAAAAGAATGAGAATACCAAGCAGTCTGATTCAAATCCTTTGGTGCTGAAGATTGCTGAGAAGCTGGCTACTTTGGAGTTTGCAGCCCAGATGGCCAACGTCAAATCTGATCAGAAACAGGTAATTCTGAACTTTTCTACTTCGAATGATAAATTGAACTTAGTACTAGAAACACATTCATCTATGACTGCTCAAATTCAATCGTTAGAATCAGATAATGCTAATTAATTAGACATTAAGGAAGATCTTCAGGCCAAACTGAGAAATGATGCTCAAGATTTAATAGTTCTGAATGACAAATTAATTAAACAAAGTTTCAGGAATAAACTAATTTATGAGCATGTAGAGTCACTGACCAAAGGGATCTCTCTTAAATTTTTTAGTTTATCTTATTAGTTACTATACCTAAAAGAGAAAGCAAAAAGAAAAAAGACGGAAAACCATAAAAAAAATCTAAAAAAAAGGAGAATATAAGAAAAAGAGAAAAGTCTTAGAGTCATAGGTTCAAAGTGACGAATTTAATCAACAGTCTGGCAAACTCTATGTGTTTAAACTTTCACGCACAGTTGCACTATACTCTAAGTGTATACATGTTCTTGTCTGATATGTGGTAACATTAATACATTGAAGGAATTTGTATAAGACTAAAACACCAATTTAATCAAGAGAACGATAGAATTATATGGTGAACTAACTTAGATGTATGACCAGAAAGTGTCTTTATTCTATTTTGAGACCATACAGAGCAATGACAATGACACTGGGTATGCAAATTATCTGGGGCTGTTATAGCTTAATCGACATATTATCTTAACCAAACAAAGAAAAAAAGTTGTGTAACGTAAAGGAGACAAAACAAGTGCTTTGTTGTACTCAAGTACAGACCTGTCACCGCTTGCTAACAAGGACGGGTTCGGGTAAGTTGAAAAGTGAAAATTGTTCAAAAAGCTTTTCAAACTTACGATTTTGTGACTGTTTAACAAAGCATAACGATTGTTTCTCTCGAAAC
>JAANYP010003943.1:0-50960 GCA_020465985.1 Centrapalus pauciflorus | reverse complement strand
TCGAACTTAATTCTAGTGTTTGGTTTACCTTCTAAACCATCAAAGAATGTAAGTAAGGAGAGTTTCATTACATTTTTATCATTGAATAATGGATTTTGATGTCTGGCTAACATATTATGACTTGTTTCATGTGTTGATTAAATCTATACAGTGTTAGAATTGGAGTTTTAACAGAAGTACAGATTCTTCAGCTGGTAAATGCGATTCGTGAACCTCAACATCTTAATGCCCAGTTGGATTAGACAAAGAATGATCAGCAGCAGCAGATTGCAAATCTAGAGGTTACACTAGAGGAGTTGCTGAAAGATCGTCCATCTCAGAAGGAGAAATTGTAGAGAAGTCAAAGAAGATGGCCCGAACAGTGAGCTGACGGATCTTTGAAGACAATAATTTGATCAGCTTGGTGATCCTCAGGGGGAGTTGGTGTTCATAGCCGCTGACAAGGGAAAAGGCAAGGATTCCAAGGGGACAGAAGTAACTGAAGTTAAGGTCAGATTGGACCATTATCAGGGTTGGATGGAAAAGAAATGAGGTTCGACTTCGAAGATGACTTAGAACAGGAGGATCTTGAGGAAGTGTGAAGTAATTGATATAGCTTGGAAGGACGTTATAAATCTAGGAAGACGATTCTTATGGTGAGGTGTTTACAAAAACTATTAAAAGGGAGGGTCGTTTTGGAAAATTTGAAAGGTTAATCCAAGAGTTGGTAGAAGAGCTGTGGTTCAAATAAGAATTAATCCTCTGACTGGTAGGACATGGACTAAGTTAGTCTACAAATCGGTGAGGATAGCAAAACTTAAGAGGCAGTCATGGAGAACAAAGAAGAAAAGGTGATTTTGAGAGTCTACGATCCATTGCTCCTTATCTAAAGATGACTTGCAAAAAATTCATGATCAGGGAATTTCTTGTGATGAGAATTTGAGAGCAGGAAACATCAGAAAGTTGTCAAAGTGTGTGTTGAGCAGGGACTACATGTACGTAGTAACTTAAATGAGCATAGTTCTATAGAGTAATGCATATCTACTAGAAGCTATCATCAAGGGGGAGTCTGTTGATACACCCGATGTGACAATAACTGTCTAGTTTCGGTATTCATAGTCTCTGAATCTGATAGTCTATTACGATCAATGAACAACAACTAGAAGCTATCGTCAAGGGGGAGTCTATTGGTACATCCGGTGTGACGACAGTAGTCAAGTTTTGTTATTGATTTCATGATTGTGTATGATATCTACATTTGCATGATAAGTTCTAAGATAAGTTCTAGAATAAGTTCTAGAATAAGTTCAAAGGTTAGGGTTCGAACTTATCCATACCCAGACGAACTTAGTGAAGCTAAGTTGGTAGGGTATTGGACAAGTTCATTGGCTTGGGCCTAAACGAACTTAATCTGTTAAGTTCGAACTTAAACTCAATAATTACGTGTTAATTTTATTTGTTGATTTTGGAGAAATTCATTTTCAGAGCTTGTATTGGTGCACGTAGTAGCTACAAGTGATTTCAGAGAGTGTTTGGAGAAATACACCGTGTCGGGTCGTTCGTTGTATCGGCTGTCATAGTGTTTGTCTCCGGGTTCCGTGCGTGATCGATCCACTGAGCCTCTAACGAGGATTCCGCACTCGTTGTACGACGTCGCATCAAGATTAGAACCGTGACAGAGGTGACCTTACAAGCAGCGTAAACAATTTATGTCCAGCTTGTCCAAAGAGAAAAAACGTTTGGGCAATCTACCTAAGTTACAACTGATATAACAGGGTAAGCACCTTTGACCTACATTGCAAATCACTTTTCAAGTTTCAATAAGTCATTAACATGGCCTTAAATTATACCTTCAAGTGCATCAAACAGGTTTGGTTAATAATCTCCCGCTAAGTTGTATAACAGGTTTGACTGAGGTCTTTTTGTGTTCACCAGAAAATTAAAATGTTTTTCATCCAAAGGTTTTCTGAACAAGTCAGCTATCTGATTTTCAAGGTTTACGAAATGTAATTCTATGGTACCTTCTTCAACGTGATCTTTTATAAAACGGTGCCGAATATCTATGTGTTTAGCACGAGAGTGTTGTACACGGTTACCAGTAATGGCTATTGCGCTCATGGAGTCACAATAGATTGGAATCCAACTAAGTCTGAAACCATAGTCTCGAAGTTGAGTGCGCATCCACAACAGTTGTGAGCAGCAGCAACGTATTCTGCTTCAGCGGTGGACAGAGAAACACTGTATTGTTTCTTCGATGCCCAACTTACCAGTTTTTATCCAGAGGAACTGGATGTGACCCGATGTACACTTTCTATCTTGTTTGCAATATGCGTGAGCTGCATCTGAGTACACACAGTTAGTTGTTCCTTTCGGATACCAGAGACCAAGGTCAGGCGTTCCTTTTAAATAACAAAAAATTCATTTTACGACAGCCAAATGCGACTTTTTAGAATCAGCTTGAAAACGGTCACATAGACGTGTAGCAAACATGATTTCCGGTCTACTAGCAGTTAAATACTGTAACGAACCAATCATTCCTCGATAAGTCATCATGATCAGGGAATTTCTTGTGATGAGAATTTGAGAGCAGGAAACATTAGAAAGTTGTCAATGTGTGTGTTGAGAACGGACTACATGTAGGTATTAACTTAAATGAGCATAGTTCTATAGAGTAATGAATATCTTCTAGAAGTTATCTTTAAGGGGGAGTCTGTTGATACACCCAATGTGACAATAGCTGTCTAGTTTCGGTATTCGTAGTCTCTGAATCAGATAATCTATTGCGATCAATGAACAACAACTAGAAGCTATCGTCAAGGGGGAGTCTGTTGGTACATCCGGTGTGACGACGGCAGTCTAGTTTTGTTATTGATTTCATGATTGTGTATGATATCTACATTTGCATGATAAGTTCTAAGATAAGTTCTACAATAAGTTCTAGAAGAAGTTCAAAGGTTAGGGTTCGAACTTATCCATACCCAGACGAACTTAGTGAAGCTAAGTTCGTAGGGTATTGGACAAGTTCATGGGCTTGGGCCTAAACGAACTTCATCTGTTAAGTTCGAACTTAAATTCAATAATTATGTGTTAATTTTATTTGTTGATTTTGGAGAAATTCATTTTCAGAGCTTGTATTCCTGCACGTTCTAGCTAGAAGTGATTTCAGAGAGTGTTTGGAGAAATACACCGTGTCAGGTCGTTCGTTGTATCGACTATCATAGTGTTTGTCTCCGGGTTCCGTGCATGATCGATCCGTTAGGCTTCTAACGAGGATTCCGCACTCGTTGTACGACGTCGCATCAAGATTAGAACCATGACAGAGTTGACCTTACAAGCAACGTAGACAGTTTATGTCCAGCCTGTCCAAAGAGTAAAAACGTTTGGGCAATCTACCTAAGTTACAACTGATGTAACAGGGTAAGCACCTTTGACCTATATTGCAAATCACTTTTCAAGTTTCAATAAGGCATTAACATGGCCTTAAATTATACCTTCAAGTGCATCAAACAGGTTTGATTAATAATTTCCCGCTAAGTTGTATAACAGGTTTGACTGGGGCCTTTTTGTGCCTAATAGAATTAAATTACATAAACACGGAAAATAATTTAGTAGAAAATGTAACGTTATCGAAAAGAAAATCTGTCTTTTGAGAAGACAGATAAACTTTGCAAAATTGTTGCAATTTAAATTAATTTATGTTAACAAATTCAACATACCTAACTTGTTCACACGAAAATTAAAACGTTTTTCATCCAAAGGTTTTGTGAACAAGTCAGCTATCTGATTTTCAAGGTTTACGAAATGTAATTCTATGGTACCTTCTTCAACGTGATCTTTCATAAAACGGTGCCGAATATCTATGTGTTTAGCACGAGAGTGTTGTACACGGTTACCAGTAATGGCTATTGCGCTCATAGAGTCGCAATAAATTGGAATCCAACTAAGTCTGAAACCATAGTCTTGAAGTTGAGTGCGCATCCACAACAGTTGTGAACAGCAGCAACGTATTCTGCTTCAGCGGTGGACAGAGAAACACTGTATTGTTTCTTCGATGCCCAACTTACCAGTTTTTCTCCAGAGGAACTGGATGTGACCCGATGTACTCTTTCTATCATGTTTGCAATATGCGTGATCTGCATCTGAGTAGGCAGTTAGTTTTTCCTTTCGGATACCAGAGACCAAGGTCAGGCGTTCCTTTTAAATAACAAAAAATTCATTTTACGGCATCCAAATGCGACTTTTTAGAATCAGCTTGAAAACGGTCACATAGACGTGTAGCAAACATGATTTCCGGTCTACTAGCAGTTAAATACTGTAACGAACCAATCATTCCTCGATAAGTCGTCATGATCAGGGAATTTCTTGTGATGAGAATTTGAGAGCAGGAAACATCAGAAAGTTGTCAAAGTGTGTGTTGAGGCAGGGACTACATGTAGGTAGTAACTTAAATGAGCATAGTTCTATAGAGTAATGAATATCTTCTAGAAGCTATCGTTAAGGGGGAGTCTGTTGATACACCCAATGTGACAATAACTGTCTAGTTTCGGTATTCATAGTCTCTGAATCTGATAGTCTATTGCGATCAATGAACAACAACTAGAAGCTATCGTCAAGGGGAACTCTGTTGGTACATCCGGTGTGACGACGGCAGTCTAGTTTTGTTATTGATTTCATGATTGTGTATGATATCTACATTTGCATGATAAGTTCTAGAATAAGTTCTAGAAGAAGTTCTAGAAGAAGTTCTAGAAGAAGTTCAAAGGTTAGGGTTCGAACTTATCCATACCCAGACGAACTTAGTGAAGCTAAGTTCGTAGGGTATTGGTCAAGTTGATGGGCTTGGGCCTAAACGAATTTCATCTGTTAAGTTCGAACTTAAATTCAATAATTATGTGTTAATTTTATTTGTTGATTTTGGAGAAATTCATTTTCAGAGCTTGTATTCGTGCACGTTCTAGCTAGAAGTGATTTCAGAGAGTGTTTGGAGAAATACACTGTGTCAGGTCGTTCGTTGTATCGACTATCATAGTGTTTGTCTCCGGGTTCCGTGCATGATTGATCCGTTAAGCCTCTAACGAGGATTCCGCACTCGTTGTACGACGTCGCATCAAGATTAGAACCGTGACAGAGGTGACCTTACAAGCAGCATAGACAGTTTATGTCCAGCCTGTCCAAAGAGTAAAAACATTTAGGCAATCTACTTAAGTTACAACTAATGTAACAGGGTAAGCACCTTTGAACTATATTGCAAATCACTTTTCAGGTTTCAATAATGCATTAACATGGCCTTAAATTATACCTACAAGTGCATCAAACAGGTTTGATTAATAATCTCCCGCTAGGTTGTATAACAGGATTGATTGAGGCCTTTTTGTGCCAAACAAAATTAAATTACATAAACACAGAAAATAATTTAGTAGAAAATGTAACATTATCGAAAAGAAAATCTGTCTTTTAAGAAGACAGATAAACTTTGCAAAATTGTTGCAATTTAAATTAATTTATATTAACAAATTCAACATACCTAACTTGTTCACCAGAAAATTAAAACGTTTTTCATTCAAAGGTTTTGTGAACAAGTCAGCTATCTGATTTTAAGTGTTTACGAAATGTAATTCTATGGTACCTTCTTCAAAGTGATATTTTATAAAATGGTGCCGAATATCTATGTGGTTAGCACGAGAGTGTTGTACACGGTTACCAGTAATGGCTATTGCGCTCATGGAGTCGCAATAGATTGGTATCAAACTAAGTCTGAAACCATAATCTCGGAGTTGAGTGCGCATCCACAATAGTTGTGAGCAGCAGCTTGCAGCAGCAACGTATTCTGCTTCAGCGTTGGACAGAGAAACACTTTATTGTTTCTTCGATGCCCAACTTACCAGTTTTTCTCCAAGGAACTGGATGTGACCTGATGTACTCTTTCTGTCATGTTTGCTACGTGCATGATCTGCATCTGAGTAGGCAGTTAGTTGTTCCTTTCGGATACCAGAGACCAAGGTCAGGCGTTCCTTTTAAATAACAAAAAATTCATTTTACGGCAGCTAAATGCGACTTTTTAGAATCAGCTTGAAAACGGTCACATAAACGTGTAGCAAACATGATATCCGGTCTACTAGTAGTTAAATACTGTAGGGAACCAATCATTCCTTGATAAGTCGTGATGTCTGTGGATTTACCCATTGGATCAACATCAGGCTTTGAGGAAATGGTCATGGGGATTTTCATAGACGTACAGTTTTCCGTCTTAAATCTCTTTAGGAGATCATGGATGTACTTAGACTGGATTATGAGAATCCCATCAGGAAGTTGTTTGACTTGTAATCAGAGGAAAAAGTTCATTTCCCCCATCATAGTCACCTCGAACCTCGATTCCATTAATTTTGAAAATTCTTCACATAGTGAAGGTTTTGTAGAATCGATTATGTTGTCATCTACGTAAATCTGAACAAGTAAGATGTCATTACCTTTATTCCGTATGAACAAGGTTGTGTCGACCGTACCTTTAAAGAAACCAGAATCAAGCAAGAATTCGGTTAAGCTATCGTACCATGCCCGAGGTGCTTGTTTCAAACCATATAGAGCTTTGTCGAGAGCATTGAAATATGATGCTCTAGACTCATCGACAAAACCTTCAGGTTGAGAAACATACACCTCCTCCTTCAGAATTCCATGGAGAAACTCCGTCTTCACGTCCATCTAATAGACAGTGAAGTCTTTGTGAGCTGCGTACGCCAGGAAGATGCGAATAGCGTCAAGTCTGGCTACTGGAGTGAAAGTCTCATCATAGTTGATTCCTTCTTGTTGTCGATACCCTTTAGACACAAGTCTGGCTTTGTTGCGGATGAAAATCCAGTTCTCGTCTCGTTTATTCCTGAAAATCCACTTGGTGCCCATGATGGACCGATCCGTTGGTCGCGAAACTAACCTCCAGATGCGTAGGCGTTCGAACTGGTGTAGTTCATCATGCATAGGGTTCACCTAGTCTGGATATCGTAAAGCTTCGGTTATTGTTGTAGGTTCTACCTTGCTTAGGAATCAGCGAACATACACTCTGAGTTGGTAGCTCTTCTGGTTCGAACCAGAGCGGACTTATCCCCAATGATTTGAGATTCGGAATGGGATTAAGTCCATTTGCGTAGAAGAGGTACGAGATCATCAACCGGTGTAGAAGGTTCTGGGGCTATATCAGGGTTTAGGTTAGGAACAGAAGAACCATTTGGGGAATTTGGAGATTGATGTGTGGTGTCAGTAGGTATGGGCTCAGATATGTCAAGGTTTGTTGAGCTGGAACTGAATTCATTAGTATCTACATCAGATTTAGATAGAGACTTAGTATTAGACTTTGAATGTGGGTATAATAATTCAAATAGAGAGTCTAGGTCTAGATCATCTTCTCAGGTTGGCGTGGCAGTGGTGGATGCAGATGACGTCTGAGTTGGTTCAGACCGTTGATGAGGAGTCAGTTCTGAACTGACGTGTTCAGTAACGTTTTCGGACTCACCTAAATGATAGAATGTGATGTTCACAATCTCAGTAACTGTTCTAGTACGTTTATTGTACACCCGGTAGGAGGCTGAATTCTTAGAGTATCCGATGAATACTACTTCATCTCCTTTCGTGTCGAACATACCGAGATTATCAATATCACTCAGAATGAAGCACCTGCACCCAAAAACACGAAAGTGTTTGATATTAGGTTCACGTTTATTAATTATCTCAGATGGTGTTTTGCCAAACCAATTGTTGATGATTGATCGTTTTGAGTGTAGCACGCAGTGTCCATAGCATCGGCCCAGAAGTGTTGCGGCAGCTTCGAGTCTGTGATCATGGAGCGAGCTGCTTCAATAAGAGTTCGACTTCGTCGTTCTACAACTCCGTTTTGTTGAGGAGTTCTGGCAGCGGAATTTTGGTGGGTTATACGAACGGAATCCAGGAATGTGGTTAACTCCTTGTTTTTGAACTCAGTTCCGTTGTCCGTACGGATGGATTGGGCTTGAAGTGGGAGATTGACTTGGGTTAGTTTCAAAAACGAAATGATTAAGTCTGGCGTTTCACCCTTCGTGCGTAGGAACTTCACCCATGTGTAGCGTGAGAAATCATCGACCATCACTAGTGTATACTTCTTGGCATTGATGCTCTGAATGTGCATCGGACCACACAAATGCATGTGGATAAGCTCCAGGTGTTGTTTAGTGTTGGGAACTGGCTTCAGTTTGTGTGATGGTTTCTTGATCTTGCTCTTTTCGTAGGCTGCACACAGTTGATCTTTGTCGAATCTCCGGTAGACCTCTTACGAGTTTGTTCGATGCGAGCTTGGTTATGTTTTTGAAATTCAGATGAGAGAATCTCTTGTGCCATAATCAGCAGCTATATGGCCTGTTTTGCAACATTTAAAGCACTCAACCTTTGTTTTGTCAAATGCTTTCTTTTTTATGGCACCTGACTTCTTTTACAGCATTTTTCCACCGAACCTCTTCATATTGAATTTTCTGACAAGCATGGAAATCATTTGCTCATCATCTAATTCAGTAAGATCTTCACAGTCTTCTTCCTCAGACAATTCTTCCATCTCATCATCAGCCTGTTTATCAGCTTGTGTGAACACATCACACACCTGACCAGCAGGTTGTCTCACGCTGGCCACTAAGGCAGCACCTCTTTTGGACATCTCCAAAGCATTCCTTTTATGTTGCCTTGACTGTTGAATATTCAGTAAGGACCCATATAGATTTACAAGATCCATAGCTTTGATAGTGCCTGAGTTTCTTAGGATAGTAGAAAAATGTGTTTATAAATATATAAACACATTATGTCAATTTAAACGAATTTCGACCACAAATTTAAAAATGACAAATTTATATATTTTATAAATATATAAAATCATACTTTGAGTTCGAATTAGAATCTGAAAATTGGTATGATGCTTCACTAACACTTGATTTTGACATAGCGACAATAATATGTAACATGCAATAACATCTGGAATAAAAATATTATGATTCGGTTCTTATAAAAACCGAACCCCAAAGCTCCAAAATTCATAAATTCGAACAAGTATTACATTGTTTTGTTGATTGCAGTAGCTATAGTCCGTTAAATGCCACTAGAATCCAACTTTTAGCCTTCAATTTAATGATTTCTTGTGCTTCCTTGAATTGGAACCGTGAGGTACAGAGAGAGAGAGAGGCGGTTGAGAGACAATAGAGAGAGAGTGAGTTTTGTAAAAATGAGGGATTTTCCTTCCTTTATTTGATATTTCTCCTTATTTGCACATTATACCCCTCAACTTCATATTTTCTTATTTAAAATGATTTTAATTGTCCGGATCGGTTATCGTTTGGTTGCTCAAAAAACAACGGTGAGGATTTTTCCTAATCTTTTCTCATTTTTAAATTTGTGGTCGAAATTCGTTTAAATTGACATAATAATCCATTTTTCCTAATCTTTTCTCACTAGTTTTGTTTTATGTTTGTTTTCTTCAAATGTGTTTATAAAATATATAAACACATTATGTAAGAAAAATATTATGAGAATAAGTTATACAAATGTGTTCTATAACCTTTTATAAATGTGGTTTTTGAGTAAACAACAAGAATCATAAGTTGTTTTAAGTTTATGAAATCCGGATTTTTGGCAGAAATATTACGTCAACTTAGAAAAATTATAATTAAATCATAACTTAACGACATAAGTTGATTCTTGTCTCACATGTTAGATCTATGTCTTAATCTGGAGGTTTTCATAATTTAATACGGAGTTTTGAACCCCCAAATATTATTTGGGAACCCGAAAGTTTGACAGCTCAAAAATGGCCAACATAGGGTTTTTAACGAGCTTTTTCCCCAATCTAAACACCTCAAAAAATGGTTGTTCGTAACTTTAAAAATTCTTTGTATATAGTAGTTTTATGTCTATGATAACCAAATCTCAAATCGTTTTGGAGCTTGGTCGAAAACAGCCTCAAAGTAGGCCGAAAAGCCTTTAAAAAGCTGGAAAATTTTGTATATATAAACTTGACGTTTTAAGTGGATTTTATTTATAAAATTGTAAAGTTGGGTGATTTAAAACATAAAAACCTTTATTCTTACATATTATCATGTATATGGGAGTTATTAAGTCTCTCATATTATTTAGGACCCGGTTAAACGCGTCCGGTGTCGTCACTCATCAACAACGCAAAACCTTCCTTTTTACGCTCGTTTTGCCATCACATTTACGGTGAGTCTTCATAGCCCTATTTTCACTATCAATTGGGGTGGAAATACATGCACTATTTTCATATGGACATCAAAACTATATGTTTCTTATATGTATTACACATGTGTTTATGTGGATCCATCAGCCCTCATATCATGAACCGTTAATTACATTTATTTGTAAGTGCGAATATATTGTGGATAGATCTATCGGGTGTCATGTCCTCCATTCGGGTTAGTCTTACTAGGCTAACAGTGGAATGCATATATATTTAGCACTCTATATTACAGTCGGGGATACTGCACAGGGCAAACTCATTTAGTTATGCTTCGGTTGCATGATGGTTTATGTAATACATACATGGAATTTATGCTTTATAAATTCAACTCATCTATTAATGTCCATACAATTGGTCTTTTCGCGTAAACCTATGAGCTCACAAACAATTTGTTGACGTATTTTAGCATGTTTTTCAAGTAATTATGACATGCACATTCATCGGAAGCATTCCAAGGCTCCCGTTCATTTTGGAGTCGCATCGTTTTCAAACTCAGAGATTTATATATATCATTTTTAATAATAAAGCTATGTATTTAAATATATGTAACTTGCGAACTACTCTTCATTTTATTCAGGCTATGTAACAAATTAAATATTTTGAAGTTATATCAATATTTTTTTTTTCTGAAAACGTCCATGGAGTGATCGTTCGTTATGATTATGGTTACGCTTCCACACTCGTCACGCCTCTCTGCCAATCAGGGTAGCAGGGTATGATAGGTAGTCTCACCAGTTGGTGTATTTGTGGAATACGATGGTAATGAGGATGGTAGCGGTGATGAGAGAGGTAATGGTGATGGAGATTATGGAACTACTTACTTTGAAGAATTTGTATTATTTACCGGAGCTAAAACAGAACAAGATTTTACATTAGTTTTGAAAAATTCAACATAAAAAGAATCAAATAAATCTAGTTAATTAGAAGAAGAAAAAGAAGTCGAGGTTGAAGAATCTCATGCATAGGAGTAATTCGTGGTCCAGATTGATCAACTTCCGGAGCTAGTTCAGCCATTTCGTAGAATGTGATGTTCACACTCTCATTGACTATTCTGGTACTGAGTGTTGTATGCGTGATATGCCTTTTAATTTGATGAATATCCAATAAAATTTGCGTCGTTTGTCTTCTCGTTGAACTTCCCAAGGTTGTCTTTATTGTTCATCACATAGCACCTGCAACCAAAAACTCGTAAGTATTTGATATAAGAAACTTTATTTAAGTAAAGCTGATAAGACGTTTTATTGAAGCGCTTATGAATGATATAACGGTTCTGTTTGTAGGATGCAGTTGAGACGACTTCTACCCACAAGAATAGTGGTAGCTTTGAGTAGTTGAGCATAATACGAGCTACCTCTACAAGGGTTCGGTTTCGTCTTTCTAGTACCCGGTTTCGTTGAGGCGTTTGAGCAGCAGAGTATTAATGGTGGATGCCTATGGATCGAAGGAAGCCCTCAACTACTGAATTCTTAAACTCCGTGCCGTTGTCTAGTCTGATTGATTGTACTGACAACTGCTGTTGGGTTTGATACTCTTAATGAAGTCAATGATTTCTTGAGAAGTCTCGTCCTTGGATCGCAAGAATCAAACCCATGTATATCATGAGTAATCTACCACAATAACTAACTTAAATTGTTTACCATTAATGCTTTGTGTACGCATAAGACCGCTTAAGTCAATATGTAGCAGCTCCAATATTCTTTTCGTAGATGGTTCGTGTTTTGGTTTATGAGACGATCTTTTCATTTTGCTCTTCTCACATGCCCCACATAGATGATCTTTTTGCTAATGTAATTCTGGGAGACCCTTTACCAGATGCTTTGAATTTTGATTTTTTATGTTATCAAAATTCAAATGTGATAGCCATCTATGTCATAGCCATGAGTCTTTTGAGGACGCTTTTGACAACAGGCATATGCTATCCTTTACTATCATCTTGGCTACATCAATGGTGTAGAGGTTTGAGTTACAGGAACAAAATAATATTTCTTTTCCATCATTGCTCTTAGCACTACAGCTTTTGGCCTTAAAAGTCACTTCCAGACCTTTGTCACACAGTTGTCCTATGCTAAATGAGTTATGAGATAACTCTTTTACATAGTCAACATCGTTTATGACTAGGTTGTTTAGGACTAAATCACTGTATCCGTTGATCTGAGCATGGTGGTCCCAAATCTAACCGTTCTGTAGTATTGATCCATTACGTTGGTTAGTAACTCTTTTCTCCCAGACATGTGCTTGGAGCAACCCGAATCCATATACAAAATGGATTTTCCCTGTAAGTTGATTTATGTTAGGAAACAAACATAAGGCATTATATATAGGTTTGACAAATGAAAAATAATCCATAACGGTAATCTTTAAATAACATGCAAACCGTGTTCTGAACCGATGTGTTCAGAAAACAAGTCAGCATAGGTACGGGTCGTGAACTGAGTGCGTAGGATCCAAAAAAATTGTGCCAAGGTTTTGTATAGAGATGCACAGAAACCTTTCCATTGAAGAATGGGTTCTAGTCTGAATTAACTAGAATCCTTTTCATTGAGGTATGGGTCTTGATCTGAAGTAACCAAGAACCGTCTTCATCAAATCACACGACTTTGGGCACCCATTAGAGAATGGATCCTCTCTTGTTAGGACTTCCAGTTTAAGATATTATCTTGACAGATTTAGGAACCCATATTGCATTAGTGTGTGAACTCAATGCAGAACCTTTTTGCACCCAATTGAATGTGAGGCCAACTAGCTTTGAAACCATAGGCGGTGAAGTTACCTTTGGTTTGGGATGTTTTGCATTTGCCTTTGGTTTGACCTTAGGTAGACTACATGCTTTATTTTCAGAAGGGGCCAATGATGTTCCATTTTTAGTTTTCTTAAATCGAACTCGTTTCTCAGGATATAGAATGTATTTATTCATTTCAGGAACTTGACGTCTAAAACGAGTAGGACCTAAAGAAAACAATTCAAAAAAATGAATATCTAACATGATCATTAGATTTCATTACATCACATTCATTGTCTTTCTGAATTACATTCATCTTATCAAAAGAAACAAAGCTAGATGGCATAACAGCCTTCTTGACAAAGAAACTTGAAAAATCATGCATGGTTGTTTTTGAAACCCTCCTTACACGATCTGTAGGAACAAAATAAGAAGAGTCATTATGTTTGGAAAACTTAGGTTGAGAGGAAGTCCTTGGTGAGTGGGTTTCTTTGAGGACTTTGATTTACTCTTAGCCCTTTTGGAAACCTTCAGTTTAGAATTGAGCGCACACCTTTGAAAATTTTTTAAAGGAACCTCAATTTTTGTTTTACCTTTGTCAGATGATTTATTTAGGACATTAACGGGAGGAGTGATTTTTGAATCTTTTAAGTAAGACGTTTACATTTCTGAGATAGTGTTAAACCGTTCTTTGTAAAGTGTTAATTTTATACTTTGTTCAAAAAGTTCTTTTCGAAAACTTTTCACACATGTAAGAAGAGCTTCTTGACTGGCAGAGATCCATAATTCTTCTTATAAAACTTTAAATTTATGTTGAATAACGGTGGTAGGAATATAAGGATGAGGAATTGGTTTAACTGGTTTAGCTTTCATTTCTGCCGATGAATAGCTATTGAAGAATTCATTCTCAAGAGTAGGTACTTTGTAAGGATAACTGTCATTCAACTTTTCATATGCAAAAAGAATTTGCTAGTTTTCTTTTTCGTTCCTCTTTTCCTCCTCCTGGGCCAGGACTTCTTTTGACGAGTGATGAAAGAAGGCCTGACACCCACGTCCCATATATCTTCTATCAGATAACATGGGTAGTACCGATGCCTTTTTCAAAAACTAAGAGTTTGTATAACCAATTCCTTCATTGGAATGACAAAACCTAGTTTCTGTTGGTTGATTAAGGTGAATAGTTTGATCAGTTTGACCCTGTTTAAGAAATTCATCATCAAGGTCTTTTATCTGGGAGGAGAAACCTATTCTCTTTCTCTCTCTCTCTCTCTCTCTCTCTCTCTCTCTATCTCTCTCTCTCTCAATCATTTTAACTTTCTCTTTGATATTATCATTTAATCAATCACAATTAATCAACAAGAATAACACTAACCGAATGCTTTGATTGATCAAGATCTGGAATTACAATACGAATAGAATGAATGCCCAAATTGCTATGCATTGACCTAGCCGTACCAGTCCATGCAAATGTGTACAAAAAACGTACATCAACAGTACCACTATTTTCTATTTATATTTACAAATGAAACTATTCACTAATTACAATTTGACCCCTAGACTTATTATTTTCTTCAACATAAGTAATTTCCAAACAATCTCCCCCTTTGATGAAAGATAATCAGTCTTCAGTCTTTTAGACCAAGCTTCATCTCGAATCTTCGAGTAATCTTTCTGCCCATTAACCTCCATTCAATCTTCGAGATAAACTCCACCATCATCTTTCTGTCATTCACACTTAGAGAACCCTTCTTTTTTATTCAGTTCTTATCAGCATCAAGTTTTCCTTTTAATCCAGTCAATACCTTCTACAACGTACCATCACAATACTTGTTCAGCTCAACACTCCGCATGACTCTCTTTCTTTGCTCTTTATCTTTTTAAACAACTGTTGGATGTTTGATCATGATCACTTGATACTCTTTCAATTCATCCAGATGTGATATTCATTTTCCTTATTGCTCTCTCAACTCTAATCTGAAGATCTTGCGCAGACATGAGAACCAGTTTGGTGTGCATAAAGTAAAATAAAGTCTCCAGTGCAAATCTACAGTTTTCTTATCTTTTGTTCTGGCATAGCTCATCAAACAGATCTGTTCTAGTTACAGTGAATGTCGGATAGAACACTTTCACAAATCGATCTTTTTCTATCTTCACCAGATCAACAATTTTGAATTCACTTCTAACTTTTTCAATTTGTTTTGCAGAAAACTAGCATAGTTCACTAAATTTGGCATGTTTGTTAGCTATAATGTAACTATTGAAAAACTTGTCCATAATCTCAACTTCATTCAGCTCTTTCATTACTGGAGGCACCACATTTTCAACTGGAAAAGGATCAAACTCCTCTTTGATTGTAACTATCACTGCAGGCTTTTCAACCGTTGACGTTGGTACATCATCTTTCAAAATCTCCTCAACCAACTCTTCCTCATCCCCTATCCTTTCAGCTCTTAAAGATATGTATGTCAGATCAAACATATCATCATCATCAGATATCCAAATTTCTTTTTCAGTCCCCTCAATCATTAACACTTGACCTTCTTCATCATGATATGAATCGTCATATTCTACCATATTGTATATACCTGATTGAATACTTAAAGGAACTGGAACATCTTCATATGAATAAATCCCAGCCCACTTTGAGCATCAACAAGTTTCTCTTTAGAACTCCCAGCTTGTCCAACATCTTCCACTCCTGTCTCTTTTCTAGTATATACAACCATCGGTAATACAGCTTCAGTCTCTGCAAGCTTCCTCCTCTTCCCCCATCATGAGGAGCATCATCGGAGTCTTCATCATGCTCTTTATGCTTTCTCATAGGAGCTGAAGATTGAGCTTTGCAGGTCTATTCAACAGCAGATAGTCTTTCCGATAACGATCCTAATGTACTAACAACAGTATTATCCAATCCAATTCTCTCCCACATCTCATCAAATTGTTCGAAACAAATATCTCTCAACTCATCAATGGATTGTTGTGGATCTTTTTCTTTAACACCCTTCGCAACTGCCTTTCCTTTCAATAATTTCTGAATATTTAACATTTGAGCTATCATTTCTGAATATTGATTTGTCATCTGAGCTGTGACTCCACTAAAAGCTTCATTGAGTTTTTCTTCAGTAACAAAGGGTGACATTCTGTAGGTCCCAAAAGGTTTCTCTAGTATGTTGTTGTAAGCTGTAGCGGGGGATTAGCGTGTATACGGATTTTTAAAATCTCAACACAATTTTCTCAATGTTTGTATGTATATATCAACAAATGTTAATTACAAACAAGTTTGAACTGTGGAATGGTTCAAACTGAGATGACAGAACAATAGGTAGACAACTAATATGTAACATCCCTACTTTTCAATTATTTGTAATTTACAAGTTTTAAGGACTTAATTATTGTATTAATGGAATATTAAATCAATTTAAACAAATTTTGATCATAATATCAGTTAAATAAGACAATACGAAGTTGAGAGGTATAATGTGCAAATAGGTAAAAAGCAACAAATAAAAGATGCTTAGTCTTTCATTTTGAACAATCACACTCTCTCTACTCTCTCTCTCTCACCGTCTCTCTCCTTCTCTCACTTGAACCCACGGTTCCAAATCAAGAACACAAGAAATCACCAAATTAAAGTGCAAAAAGTTGGATTCAAGTTGCAAATCAGAAACTATTATCACGCAAGCAACAAATCAAGGTAACACTTACTCAAATTTACGAATTTGTGGAGTTTTGGTTCGGTTTTTATAGAAACCGAATCAAAGGAATTTGATTCGAAATGTTGACGCATGTTATATTATTGTTGCAATGTTAAAATCGAGGGTTTATAATGTAGTGTACCAAGTTTCAGATTCAGATTCAAAGTCTAAGTACGATTTTGAGATTAGTGTGTGTTTTTAGTGTGTGTGTTCATCGAGACTTGTAGAAAAATGGACACAAATGGGTTATTTTGGAACATA
Organism: Centrapalus pauciflorus; assembly: GCA_020465985.1. Classification (NCBI taxonomy): domain Eukaryota; kingdom Viridiplantae; phylum Streptophyta; class Magnoliopsida; order Asterales; family Asteraceae; genus Centrapalus; species Centrapalus pauciflorus. Next base: position 34,048 of record JAANYP010003943.1, on the reverse strand, counting down.
AATGTTATGTTTTAAGTTAAAAGATAGCATATAAGTTCATATTTACAATGTTAGACTCAAAAACATGCAAAAATGGTCAAAAGTATAAATTTGGAAAATCTAGAAAGTTACTAAGTATGAACTCGGACCCGATGAACTCGGTCCGGATCCATCCGAATTCGGACCTGTACCTAATCTGGATCACCATCAATTTCGGACCTACTGGAATTTCGGACCAGTAGTGATTTCGGATCTTTGTCCCATTTCGGATCACACCCATTTCGGACCAATGCCTAATTCGGACCAACAGCAATTTCGGACCACTACCCCTGTTTCGGACTATCCGAATTCGGATGTGGTCCGAATTCAGATCAAATTACACTTAATTTTCAGGATTTAAGTTTTAAGCAATTATTGATATTAATTCACTATTACACTTACTTTACAGATCATTGTGGTGTTGTCTAACACACATTGATTCAGAGACACGACACACTATACCAATCACTGTGAGTAATAGATTATCATTCTAACATTTATTGTCTTTGCATTCACGTTTACAAATTCAATGGCATGTTCACATTGTTCATATACATCAATTGGCAGTCATGATTGATTTGTTTTTATGATGCACCCTCGTACTTGACATGTAACGCACATGTAGCCAGCGTTCATTTGAAAGTGCATCTATTTACATCATGCTTGCACCGCATGATCATACTTCACAATCTGATGCGACCTGGACTGGGGCTGATAGCAGGCCACTGTCGGGGACTGAACATCCCACTCGTTATCCTGGTCAGGTTCGGCACATCGCCGATCAGCATTTGAACTGCCAACCCCATGCTTGCACTGCATCGTTTTCACATACTACGAGGCTTGCACTGCCTGTACACACATACATTGCGGCTTACACAGCCCATGGTTACGCAATGCTTGTAAAGAAATATTTGTTGAATGCATAATCTATTATCTCACTAAGCAAATTAGCTTACTGTTGACTCACCATGTTTTCAGACAAAGGCAAAAGCGTAGCGGGACCTTCTACTTAAGCATATCAATTCAATATCCCGGAGACTTAGAAGCTATTGGTACACAGATGTTGTAGCTTTGGGCTGGGATTTATGCCTTGTAAAACAATTTGTAATGTTGTAATTGATAGATTTTCTCATTGTAGACATTTATATCTATTGCTTTAGTGTGGAACTGCTTAAAACTAATTTAAGTATTCAATTTTAATTATCATGTTATTCATTGGGTTGTTTGTTGATCCTGGTGATTCTAATTATACTATAAAAACTTGAGGTCGTCACATAATCTACGACACACTCAGACTAGTTACAATGAATTCACTCATTAAGATGTGCTCACACATTTTACAAGACAGACAGACAGCTTGGACAAGAACAGCTTGGACACACTTAACTATCCTTTTCTAAGCAGATTTTGCATGCATAAAAACACAATTCTTTGCACATTCTAGTTATCTCTCTCTTGGTTATCTCACATTCCTTAGAAGCTTCCTATTATACTCTCTTAGAGAATACTGGTGAAACTCCCTCATTGGATGCATATATAGTGGTGTGCCTTTCCAAAAAGACAAAACTGCTTTTCAGAACATTCTGACAAAACAACATTTGTCCCTATGTAGCAGAATCTTTTTCTTTTCCTTTTTGCCTCTGTTGCAGATTGCTTTACCTTAAAGAGGAATGTCAACTTTAATCCTTTCCTCTTCTTTTATAGCCATTTTTTATATAAGAAATGTCATGTCACCCATTTCAAATATCCACTTTGTCTTCATGTATCAGAACAGCTTGGGCAGTGTAAGTTGCTTCTGATTTTCCACTTTGTCTTAGGCTTGCAAACTAATCTTTTTGTCCAAGACAATACATGATGACATGGAAACAAATTCCATAATATGTATAACCTGTTCACAAAGAACAGGTAATGTTCACAAAAAACAGAACACTTAGTTTTTCGTCCAAGCTGCTCAACAGGCATGAACAGCATAGGCAGTTTATGTCCAGCCTGTCCAACAGAATACGATAGCTTGGGCAATCTGCCTAATCTACAACTAATGTAACAGGGGTGATCAGCTTTGACTAATATTGCGAATCACTTAGGCATTAAAAGGCCTTAAATTATACATTTTAAGTGTATCAAACATGTTTGATTTATAATCTCCCACTATGATATAGAGCAGGTTTGATTGAGGCCTTTTTGTGCCTAACAATCTCCCCCTAATTGCAATAATCAGTTTAAGCTAATTATATTAATGATCACTATATATTTTTACAATACATTTGCTGAAATGAAAGTACAACATTAAAATAAAGTAAAAGATGAGTTTATACATACTGATATTGATATAACAACATATGTTTTAACAAAAGTGCAACTAATGTACTGAGACAAATTACAACTGATGTAATAAAGTACAACATATGTACAAAAAGAGAATTTCAACAAGTTTGGACTGTTGATGTTGGGAGCAAATAATGGCAAGCCTGTCCAACTTAGACAGCTTCCATTCTTCATCTACTCAGCAGTAGATGGACCTTGTAGTTGTTGTCTTTTCTAATCCAGCTGTTGATAGTATTCAATGGTCTCATCAATTTCTTCTGTCTCATGCCTTAGCAACATGAGGTCTTGATTTTGGAGTTCTCCCCTTTCATAGAAGCCTTTGAGCTATTCCCAAATTATGGCTCTCCATCTTGAATGCTGTTCAAAAGCATATGAGAGTCTGAAAGCTACAACCTGCTCGAGACCAGCCTTATGAAAATCAGATGCCCTCTGGAAACACATTTTCTTTGATAAGGGTTCCACAAAGAACACCCCTAACTCAGGCTCTTCTATGAATTTTCCTTCTTCGGGCTCTACTCCTTTTGGCAGACTGTGATCTACCTCTTTTACTTCAACAACGTGCATCCCATGTTCAATCATAATAATGATCTCTTCAAGATCTGTATCCTTTCTATTCCTCCTGGGCTTAATATTGGGTTCCACCAGTGAGGTACCCTTGATTTGTTTTACAGGAATCAAGCCCAGGTCTTTCACATTTTCCATAAGTGTCTTGACATATGCCATGACAGTTATAGCAGTTTCAGATTTTCATCTGCTCAGGTCCACAACCAATTCAACCATTCCTTATACCCCATGCAGGCAACATCAGTAGACTCGTAGGCTTCTAATTCAGGATCATCAGCACCGTGCCTTGTAATTTGAAGTCTTCACTGCTTACCTTTTCTTTATATGGGGACAGCTTTGACAATTGTTTCCTTGGCAAGTCTTCTGTTTGCAACATCAAAGAATTTCTTTCTAGCCATATTATCAAAGTGGACTTAGGCTTTAGCTGATGAGGATACAGGCTTTGATTTGGTCACCAAGACCTTTGCACTTTATTCCTTCTCTCCCTCTTTACCAACCACTAACTCATTAGCAGCCTCTATCAGTTTCCTTTGAACATCCAAGGAGGGCATTTTGATCTTTCTTGCCTCCTTGTATGCAAGGGCTTTAGTAGCTTTAGTAGAAGCTTCTTCCTTTTATTTCTCTTTAAGGGATCTGCAGCTGCTCTTGTTTCCACTTATAATAAGTCTCTGGTGGAATGCCCATATCTTTGGCCTGAGATTTGACAAAATTTTAGCTAATCAGCTTTGAGAGAGTCAGTGTCCACAGAGGCTTTCCCTTTTCCCTTTGCTGCTCTAGTTAGAACAGCTTCACTTTCCTCTTCTTCTTCTTCAGTTTGTTCCAAAATCAAATGTCTCCTTCTGCTTGGTCTGTCCTAAGGAATGGATTCCTCCCCCTAAGATGGTGCAGGGCTTGGAGATCCAACCTGAATAGACGGAGTACCTGTTGCAGAGATAGTTTAAGTACATGCAGCAACACCAGTTTGTAAGTTTTCTGCTGCTTGACCCACTGACAATGATTTCTCCTTAGAGGGAGATGAAGATTCCTCCCCCCTTGACTTTGTATTTGAGGCAGATTTAGACTTCACTCTCTTTGTAGGATATGGCATAGAGCCTTCAATACCAGTTGTGCCTGAAGGACCGGATCCGATAGGCTGGGTACCAGTAGGTTTAGGCATACGCATGGAACCATTCAGGCTATGCACTAAGAAAGCCAGGTTATCGTTAACCTCTACAAGCTCTGTAACATTGGTTTGAAGATAAGAAGAATGAGAAGTTGTAAGGAATGAAAGCTGGGAAATAGCAGCCCTGTCAGTTTCTGTGAACACCAAACTTTGAAGTTGTGCAAGAGTGAGTTCAAGGGACTCATACATATCATCAAACTTTGCTGTCACAGAATTTGACAAGGATACCACTAAGGTATATAGAGAGGCCAGGGTAGAGGGTAGTGTGGTAGAACAAGTTTCAGCAAGACCTGACAGCTGCTGGGAAACAGCTGCCACGCTGGACATAGAGTCTTTTTGGTGAGTAAGAATGGAGGATAGAGAGGATGAGAGTTGTTGTAGCTGTGCAGTGAGTGCAATCGGCTGAGTATATGATCAGATTGGGGAGCAGGGGCTGGAAAGGAAGTCCTGAACGAATCAAGAAACCCCTAAAGCTGAGCAGACACAGAGTCTGAAATAATGGATGGAAGGGAGGTCATATAAAACTCCAAAGAACCTACTTTGTTGGACAATACAGAAAGTTGGTCCTTTAAAGATAGTTGTTTTGGTGATGGAAGCGTATGGGTTGACCGTTTGGATTGGGTTGATGGGGAGGAGTGTGATAGTGACGATTGTGGAGTATGAGGGTCAGAAGGGGATGGTAGGGATACTTTAGAAAACAATTCCCTAGCTTGGGCATACGATAAATGGCCCAGCTTGGAAAGATTAAGGGGACCTTCAGCAGTGGCCTTTCAGATGTTACTGGTATGGTAACACCTTTATGAAGACCTTGGGCGGTTCCCATAGTACTACCTTGGGTTGTAGGTACCTCTTCATGGGGAGAGGGGATGTGCATTTCAACAACATCAATGTTGAAGCCTGATGATGGAATTTGCATTCGGGGAGGAGCTTTACCAGAGGGATATTCCATTCCCTGAGATTCATCAGCTTGGGTTGTTGGCCCTTCAACAGCTGTTTGGTGTTGAACAGCTGTGTCATGAGGAATAGAAGATGTATAAGAAATGTGTATAAGAAATATGAGGGTTCATCTGTTGGACGGTATGTTCTAGCACCTTTGGCACCTTTTGCAGACTCAGAATGTGTATAAGAAATATGAGGGGGTAACTGTGTGGACTCAGTGTGGAGTGGAGAGTGCTCCTGTCTTTCAATGTCTTTAGCCTGCTGAGAGGCTTGGACACTTGATGTGGTTGTCTCCTTTTGTACAACTGGTTCCTGTTGTGAGGAACCAAAAGGTCGGGGCTGACTCTGGGTGGACTCAATTTGGAGTGAAGCTTGCTCCAATATGGTTGCACTTATTCCCAAAATAGGAGAAGCAAAGGCAGCAGGGGTTGCTTCTTTTTCAACTGAATCCTTTTGGGAGGGGTCAGAGGGGCTTGTATCAGTGGTGGAGGTTTTCTTTTTGGCTAATGATTTCTTTTTTAGCCTGGAATATTGGGAGACAGTAGGAGATTGAAGAGAAAAAGGTAGGATGTTGCGTTAGGACTGGAGGTGAGACTGGGTCAGAAAAATAGGAGGTTGAGCCTGTTCCATGGTCTCAGGTGCCAGAGAGGCACAAGACACAAAGGCTTCAGTTTCAACGGATGAACCAGGGTGACTAGCCTGCTCCCCCTCAACCACTGAGGCTGATGGGGCAGACTTAGTTGTTTTAGCCATCTTGCGGACAGGCTCAGCTGAGTGGTTTTCAGGGCATGTTTTACCATTTTAGGCCTTGATTTGGATTTTACTTTGTGAGCAGTGACTGGATTCACCTTCTGAGTAGAAGGTTCTTGCATCAAACCAAGCAACCTCCTTATTGGTGTTGACAGAGGAGGTTCATTAGCAATTATTGGGGTATAGAATACCCTATTCCCAATTATAGGAAATACAGTAGTAGTCAAGAGAGGTTGGGAGTTGTAAAGATGCTCACCACAAATGTGCTTGAAGATGAGGCTTAAAAACCTTGGATACCTTACAGTAGCAGGGCGTTGTTCTTGTTGTACCAGGTTCCTCATATTCAGAAATATCCACATTGCCATGTTCTGAGTAGTCCCATCCATAAGTTGTAGGACTATTGGTATCTCGACCCTGCTGAGTTGGTCAAATGAACCAATTTTGTAGGTGAGACTCATCACCACTGAGGCGAAGAGAAAACTGTAAGTTGGGGAGAGATCCCTTTGAACAAGGATGCACCCACCTTTGATTCTGCTACCCCACAGAAGCGTAGCAATTTTCACAATTGGTCATCTTCTGGATGGGGTTTGTCATAGGTGTCAGCGACTGGAAGATGAAGTACTTCCATGAGAAGAGCAGTAGTGATCTCAACCATTTGTGTGCGTTGAGAATGGTTCCTCTGATGGTTTTGGTAGACGGATCATACAAGTAAGTGTACCAAAACTCATAGTCCATCTCCTGGTACATGACACCAGGACAGGCTGACATAGCATAATGCAGCGGATGGGCTTGCAGAAACTCCATCATAGATTCATAACCTTTCCCGGTATAGTTTTTGGGAATGGTTAAGTTTGCAACATAGTTCGTGGGTTTAATTATGAGCCTGGTGTTGACAGAGGGGTGCTTCTTAACATCATCACCAACGAACAAAGGTAGAAAAACGTTATTTTGGGAAGCCATGTAGGATAGTAGAGTAGGTGCGCGAGTGTGGAAACTAAGTCTTTTTAGGGTTTTTCAGAGATTTATGGAAGCAGTAAGAAGAAGAAGAAGATGATGAAACAGTGAGTTGGGTATTTATAGGATTTGAATGTGAGTGAGTAGGAGAGAGAAAGGTTTGGGCGGTTGATTTGAAATATTACTAACGGAAAACGGAACGGTTTGCCACATCAGCACGTTTGTCAGATGAACTTGAGCTTTTTAACCGATAACAAACGTAACACACAATATCCGCAGGTAATTTACATAAATAAATACTTAATTTAAATAACTTCATTGTGAATAAATGTTAAACAAACATTGTTGTTCTAAGCTGTTGTCCAAACCTGTGATGAACAGATTTCATCAAGCATTGATCATTTTGTAAGCTGTTCATGAAACCTATCCTACTATATGAGAACAGGTTACAAGGCATTGCCTTGAATGACAGATTAACAGAGTGAGCAGGATAGAAGTTTGTACAACGAAACAGTATTGAGATTAAAACTTATTTTGTCAAGACTGTTATATGTCCAATAGAGTCCAAATTTTCAAAATCCGGCTAAGTACAGAACAAGTGATTCATGTTCTGTCCAATCTGATCTGTAAAATTTTGACAGATTTGAAGAAGTGACTTTTGAACATCAATGACACTTAGTAAATTTTATTTAACATACCCAGCTTGCTTACAAGGTAATTGAACTTGTTTTTATCCAAGAGGTTTTGTGAAAATGTCTGCAAGCTGTTCTTCTGTGGAAAAAAAACATAACTCCACATTACCTTTTTGGATGTGATCTCTTATGAAGTGGTGTCTTACCTCAATACGCTTTGTTCTAGAGTGGAAGACTGGATTGTTGGAGATAGCTATGGCACTTGTATTGTCACACAGAATAGGAGTTTTCCTAATATACAAGGCCAAAATCCTCAAGCTGATGCTACATCCATAGAATCTGCCCACAGCAGCTTCCTGCAACAATGTACTCAGCTTCAGCAGTAGAAGTAGAAAAAGAATTCTGCTTCTTGTTGCACCAACTAATCAACTTTCCACCAAGGAGTTGACATCCACCTGTTGTGTTCTTCCTATCTAGCCTGCAACCTATAAAATCAGAATCTGAATAACCTATTAGCTCAAAGCTGGAGTCTTTGGGATTCCAAAGACCCAAACCTGGTGTACCCTTTAGGTATCTAAAAATCCTTTTCATAGCAGCTAGATGCGATTCCTTTGGATCAGCTTGAAACTTGGCACATAAACAAGTAGCAAACATAATTTCTGGTCTACTAGCTGTAAAATATAACAAGCTCCGAATCATGTCTCTGTATCTGTTACTGAGACAGCTTTGCAACAGGCATTAGCATCCAACTTAACATTGGTTGCCATTGGAGTTTTGATAGGAGAACATTGATCAAATTTAAACTTTTTCAAAAGATCCAATGTATACTTTCTTTGATTTATGAAAATTCTATTTGAGGTTTGTTTTACCTGTATTCCTAAAAAGAAAGTAAGTTCACCCATCATGCTCATTTCATATTTAGACTTCATGAGCAGTAAAAAATTCTTGCAAAACTGTTCATTAGTAGATCCAAATATTATGTCATACAAATAAATTTGAACAAGCATAATATCAGTTTTCACCTTCTTTATGACCAATGTGGTATCCACTTTACCTCTGGAATAACTATTGCTCATAAGGAAATCAATAATAGTGTCATACCAGGCTCTAGGAGCTTGTTTCAGATCATAAAGAGCTTTGTCAAACTTATAGACAAAACCTGGAGGATGCCTGACATATACCTCTTCTTGCAGCTTACCATTCAAAAGTGCACTCTTTACATCCATTTGAAATACCTTCATGCTCTTGTGGGCAGCATAGGCTAGAAACAAACGAATTGCCTCTAAGCTGGCCACTGGAGAAAATGTTTCATCATAGTTTATGCTTTTTCTTGTCTATAACCATGAGCAACCAGTCTTGCCTTATTTCTAATAACATGACCTTGCTCATCCATTTTATTTCTGAAAACCCACTTGATGCTAATTATTGTTTTATCTTTAGGAACAGGGACCAACTTCCATACTTTGTTTCTCTCAAACTGATTGAGCTCTTCTTGCATGGCAGTTATCCAACTCGCATCTTTTAATGCATCATTCAAGGTCACCACGTCTACGAATTGAATCAAGGCGCGACGTCGTCCAACGAGTGTGGAATCCTCGTTAGACGCTTAACGGATCGATCACCCGCGAAACACATAGCCTAACACAATGCCAGCCGATATGACACCGACCCCACACGATGTATGACTCCAAGACTCTCTGAAATCGCTCTCTCGTTCGTCTACTAGCTCTCACAAACTCTGAAAACGTATTTCGCCAAAAGTCCATAAAAATAACAAAATATGTTCATAATATAACTCTTAAGTTCGTGCAATGCCCAAGCCCACGAACTTACAAGTTCAAGCTCATGCAGATACGAACTTAGGTAAACTAAGTTTGTACAAAGTTAGGTAAACTAAGTTCGTACGAACTTGTGTTACTTATGTTCGTGGCCTATGCCTTACAAACTTATTCTTATAAGTTCATTACCTCAAGAACTAATCTTCACAATCATGAACTTAACATGCAAGTGTAAATACCATACACAATCATGAACAGACAAACATAACTTGTATTTATAAAGCCCTATTAATATACATGACTATCTATTACATATCTAGACTGCTATTTTCACACAGGGTGTGTACCAACAAACTCCCCTTGACGATAGCTTCTAGTAGATATTCATTACTCCATAGAACTAGGCTTATTTAAACAGCTACCTGCATGTAGACAATGTTAAATAAAAATTTTAACTACTTTATGGTATTTATTGCCTTCTGAGCTCCAACCTTCATGATAGTAGATTGGCTACTTATGAAGCTTCTGCAAGTCACCCTGAGAAAGGTTTACAAGATGCAGGGGGTTATATACCTTCAACGGAACCTTCTCCAAGCGCTTAACAGAATTATAATACATCTTCATCCATGGCCTGCCTGTCAATGGATCAATCCTTGTTTCATCCATGACTCGCTTTCCTGTCCTTGGCTTAATTCTCTCAAACCTTCAGGACCGACCCTATTATCTGATAATTTTTGCTATAACTTCAGCATACTGGTCATCTCCCAGGTTGATCAAATCTTTCCATGCCAACTCTTTAACTTCACATTTAGGAAATGAATTAAAGACTCCAAGCCTTCTTTGCAAGTACTTTAGCCTGTCTCTTCTTTTTAGAACAAATAGCTACCGATCCCTGTCAAAGAATTAGCTTAGAATCCCACCAGATAACTTTCCTAGATGAGGCAGCTTCATTTTATTCTTTACTGCCAATTCAAACTTTTGTTCTTCCTTCTTAAACCACAAACTTCTCTTCTCCACTTTGGTCAGCTCTCTGTCAGTTGTATCAGATTCCGATTCATCATTATCTATGGATCTCAGCAAATCAATGTCTATCATATTCTGATTTCATTCTCGTATACCTCCGTGACAGGTTGCTTTTCAATGACCATTTCATTCACTTCATCATCTTCATCCAAAACTACCTCATCGGATTTCCAGTCAGCTACATCTTCAGGAATGAATTCTCCTTCTTCGAGCTCATCCTGATCTATGTAATCTTCAAACTCAAATCGAATCTCATCTTCATCCAGGTCCAGCAAGGCTCCAATTAACTCTTCTTCATTGACATCCGTAGCCTCGGGAGCCTTGCCCTTATTCTTCTTCATTTGGACTGTTAATTTATCTTTTAGTTGATTAATGGTCTAGGCGTCTGTCGATGTTGATGTTGAAGTTGATGGAGTGATGGCGGTGGTTGATGATGCACAACGGTTGATGTGGACAGCTCTGCTTGATGTAGGCGTTGACGTTTAGCCAGTTGTTGCCTAGCAACCAACGCCACTTCTGCCAGTACAAAACCTTCATCCTCTTATTCATATTGTAGACTGAAGGATGGTTGATGAACTGTTTGCCTCTACACTACGAGCCGAGTTCCATGAGTATCGAACGAAGTGGAGTGATTTGTAGCCTCCCTGACATCACTCGCAGTCTCAGATGTTGTTTCCGTGTCTGTGTCAACAGCCTCAGTAACATTCTCTGGCTGATAGTTCCCAATATCTTCAAAAAAAATTATCCATGGAATCAGGCGGTTGAAGAATATCCTGAATCAATTCCTCTGTGATTGATTCTTGAGCTGCTCCCCCTTGAGCGAAAATTTCTTCTAATTTTTCCTTAATCGGGTCACCCAGAGCTACCGATGTGGTAGCCCCAGCTGTCGCTGCCATTTGAGGGGTAGGCTGAACTGGAGCGATCGGTGCTTGTGTCAGTTCTTGCTTTTGGGGCTAATTAACAATCCAATCTTCGCCTTCTGGGGCAACAAAATTTGGGTGGGGAAGAGCTCCAAACAATGGAGTCATTAGGGGCCTAACATTCTCAGCTCTTCTTGAATTATGGCTCTGGCAGTCTGCAAAAATTTACATGTCAATCGCTCCTACCATGACCACTTCCGGCAGAGGCGGCAAGTTCGACAAAAAAGTGCCTAATAATCAGCATCACAAACCTCTGGTATAACAAAAATCTTTCATAGTTTGGCGCCATAATTTGTTGCACAAATTCTCCAAATAAAAATCCCGAAAAGCTCAACGGCTTGTTATACACTAACGAGATGATCCCTAACTGTAGCTTTGATGTCATCGTGTCAGAACAAACTTTTTTAGGCGCAAAGCAAAGGAGCATAACATGCATTAGGTATCGCCACTCTCCAATTAATCCACTCTTCACATACGACGCCTTTGCCAAGTCTTGGGCATAGCCGATTCTTTGGAAGGCCGATTGCCTTATCACAGCCGGAAAATCTACCGGGCCATCTTCTTGCTCTACTGACCCCAAATGAAGAATCTCCGTCAGATTGTCCACCGAAAATGCAATTCCTTGCCCGTTGACAGTAGCCCTCAGAACCGGAGGCACTACGGAACTATCTACATTCAAAGTTCCACAAAACTGTCGGATATATTGATTTATAAGCGTTGGGTTGTGAGTCAACGCATAAGCTATCCTCGATCGTGTCAAAAATTCGAAAATTTCTCTATACTATCGCGCCTCAGCAGCTTGGAGGTCTATGCTTATGACCATATTGTGCTTATTGAAGAAAGCACGATCTGCCATTCCTGCACACACAAATAATAGTTAATTTGAAAGAATCAATTTTTTTTATTTGGAAAATTTTTGAGGCCATTCGAAGTTGATTAAGTTCGTTTGAACTTAAAGTCATTCGAATTTATTTGTGTGACTCAAAGTCCCTACGAATTTAATTAACTTCGAACTTAAGATAAGTTCGTTTAACTCTAAGAAGCCCTACGAACATAGTCACATTTGAACTTCGTCTTAAGTTCATTTGAATCACCTTGAACATAGTTAAGTTCGAAGTCATTCGAAGTTGCAGATATTTTTGCTAAGTTCGTATTCCTGATGGACTACGAACCTGTTCTTGTTAGAACAAGTTCGAAGTCGGCATTAAAGCCTCCAATTTCATCCCTTTTAGACTTAAATGTCCAATGATTCTAGTCCTAAAAGAGTGTAATTGTGTTTATTGATGATTTAAATCAAGTTTTATAACCCTAAACATTGTATTTTTAATACTCTGCTTTCGTTTATATTAAATCCATAATGTTTGATTTAAACCATTAAAAAGGTTCAAAACATCAATTACTTAGTGATTTGTGATTCAAAACAACAAAAGCCAATTGTATGTTCGAGATGGACTGTGTGGATCTTCGTTGAACAGTAAACAAAATCGAGAAGGCCAATAAGTTCGAAGTCGCCTAAGCAGTTTGTAATCTCCTGATTTAAGTTCGAGAGTAGGTGATTGACTTGAATGTTGTGGCACTATTTATAGTCAACTGTGTCTCGAACTTAGGTCAATTAAGTTCGTTCGAACTTTGGGGTTCATGAACTTAACTCCAAATCTTGAAAAACTTTGGAAAATTTTCAATTGTTGTAATTATTTCAACTTTCACAACTTATTCATCTTTACGGATGCTTTTCACACTAAGCAAACAGATTATCACGCAATTTTGTTTCTCCAACTAAAATGCATCCAAGTAATTTTGACCTCGTTCCTATTTATTATTATTAAAAAGAAAATGAACTAAACTAAAATAAAATAAAAAAATAAAATAAAATAAAATAAAATAAAATAGATAGATTTAAATGAAATTAAATTGCAATAATTTAAAGATAATAACACACTAACTAGATATTTTTGCGACAGTGTCAAAGAAGGTTCAATCAGATAGCTTTGTCAACTCACTTTCGGTGTTGCACTTTCACTCTTTGGAATTATTTGATTCCTTTGATTGTTTGTCGTAACATACACACCAAGTCGATTGTCAGTATGTTTGTCCACCTTAGCACTCAACACTTAGAATTTTCCTTTGGCATTTTTCTTTATCAAGAAACTACCTTATGTTTGTCCAAAACAGACATACAATGATTATGACTTTTCGGTATTTGTAAATCATCTTTAAAAGGAAAACGTCAGACACAGTTCTGTATTTACATACAACAAAGTGTCCTAGTTTGTTTTAAGGTAGAGCATCTTTCTTTTATTTTAGCAAGACCGCGGTGACAGGTCTGTACTTACGTATAACAAAGCGACATATCTTGCTAGTTTAAGTCAAAACAGCGGTGACAGGTCTGCACTTACGTACAACAAAGCGACATGATTCGACTTTCTTTACGATTCAAAACTTGCTCTATATTTAAGATGTATTTTGATGAAGCCATACATCCCACAGATTAATATACATAGAGCCTCTATCATAGAAATTAAGGCCTTTTGGTCATACATCTAAATTAGTTACACATATGACATTTCTATGTATTGGTTTATTAGCTTTCAGGAAAACCTACATGTTTTATGCCTACCAACATATCAGAACATAAACATGTATATCACTTAGAAATTTAAGTGCATTACGTGTGAAAGTTTAACACATATAGTTTGTTAGACTGTGCTAAATTTCGTCACTTTGAATCTTAGATTTTAAGACTTCTCTCATTTTTCAATATTCTCTTTTATTTGAAGTTTTTATGGTTTTCTCTCTTTTTTCTTTTCTTTTTCTCCCTTTTTTAAGTAAAGTAAAAAAAATACACGCCAATAACTTAAAAAAACTTTTAAAAGAATTGAAAATCTACTAAGGTTAGGTTACTCTGGATTTGCATTCCATTTAGTTGGACTAACAATTCAAAGTGTGATCTATCAAATGCTTTAGTGAACAGAGCCGCATTATTGTCTTCCGTTGGAACTTTAACCAATTTTATCAAATTTTTCTCAGCACAGTCACGAATAAAGTGATGTCTTATATCTATGTGCTTAGTCTTACAGTAGTTTACCGGATTATTGGTTATACCTGACAACCACCCGTTGTTGATTTTCTGTTCAAGCTACACCCTCCATAGTGTGAGTCTGTGTAAGCTTCCAACTCCAGATCTCCATCAGTATGATACCAAAGTCCCAGCTTCGGTTTCGACTTCAGGTATCTCAGAATCCGCTTCACAGCTTTCATGTGCATGTCCTTAGGGTTAGCTGGAACCTGGCACAAATACAAATAGCAAACATTATATCAGGTTGAGAAGAAGTTAAACACATGAGTGACCCGATCATGGCCCGATATAAAGTCGGATCCACATCGGTATCACTATCTGTACCCGGTCCGAGATTATGATTGACTTGTATTGGAGTACTGAAGTGTGCTGTAAGCTTCGTTCATTCCATCCCGAAGCACTCTAAAATATCATAGACGTATATTGTCTGATGAGTGAACATCCCCTCCTTTCGTTGTTCAACTTGTAAACCCAGAAAGAATTTCAGGTCTCCCATCGTACTCATCTCAAACTTGGACTTCATAACCTTCTCGAAATATTTGCAAATTTGTTCATTTGACGATCCGAAGATGATGTCGTTCACATACACTTGTACCAGTATGAAATCGCACCTTTTCTCTTAACGAACAGTGTATTATCTTATCTCGCTTTCTCAAACTCATTATCTAAGAGGTGAGTAGACAGTGTCTCGTACCACACCCTAGGTGCCTGACGCAACCCATACAGAGCCTTATCCAATGTATATACTCTTTCTGGATACTTGGGATCAGTAAACCCTAGCGGTTGCTCGACATACTCCAACTCCTTCACTTTTCCGTACAAGAAGGCACTCTTGACGTCTAGCTGATATACATTGATTCCTTTGAAGGATGCGAACGCTAGAAACAATCGAATAGCCTCAACCCTCGCTACTGGTGCAAACACCTCATTATAATCAATCCCTTCTTCTTGGTTGAACCCTTTGACCATGAGTCTTGCCTTGTTACGAATAAATATGCCCCAATCATCCCTTTTGCACTAAAAGACCCATTCGGTCCCTATAGCAACTTCTCCTCGAGACAAAGGCACTAACTCCCAGACTTCTAGTTTTTTGAACTGTGAAAGTTCCTCTTGCATAGCTTCAACCCAAGAATTATCCTTCATAGCCATTTGTACGTTCTTTAGCTCAACTTGTGAATTGAAACACGAGTATAAGCAACTGTGAAATGCCTTGGAGTCGTTTATCATCGATAATAGCATTGTGTTGTTATTCGCACTACTCCTAGTTGTCACACCGACATTTAGATTCCTAATGATGTCATCAAATGGGTGATCCTTATTTACTCTCGATGTTTCAACTGCATCGACCTGAAGATTGTCTCCCAAATTTGATTCTATTTCGTCTAATGGGGGTGTGACTTCAGACGGAACATTCTCCTGATCCGTAGGCAACATAGGTTCGTCGTTTGTTGGGACCCGTCTTCTGTCGATGTAGTCTTAGATGTCGTAGGAATGCTCGAATTTGGAAAGACACCACCCTCATCGTTGAGATTTAAGGATAAGAAGTCGTTTTCCATAGCCGCTGCATTACCACCAAATGGAATGTTAAATGATTCAAACACTGAGTCATAATCAAATAACCATTCTGGACCAATTTGGGGTTTATGTGAATAACTTGTGACATCAATGTTAAACATAATTTCAAGTGTACCAGTAGTTTTACTAAAAACCCTCTTGTTTGGTTACTTTGGGACATAACCTAGGAAGTATCCTTCGTCAGCCTTTTCACCAAACTTAGGTTGATGTTTCGTTTTTAGTAAAGTACATGGCACCCAAACAGTTCAAAAATAGTTAAATTTGGTGGTCTTTTATTCAAAATTTCGTAACAGGTTTTGTTCGATGCTTTGACAGTAAGGACTCTGTTTAAAACATGACAAGCGGTATTCACTTCCTCCCCCCAAAACATGGCGGGAAGCTTTAAATCCGAGAGCGTAGTAATTGGTGCTTCAATCAAAGTCATGTTTTTACGTTCTGCCATCC
Source organism: Centrapalus pauciflorus (assembly GCA_020465985.1). Lineage (NCBI taxonomy): Eukaryota > Viridiplantae > Streptophyta > Magnoliopsida > Asterales > Asteraceae > Centrapalus > Centrapalus pauciflorus. The sequence goes on along the minus strand of JAANYP010003943.1, from coordinate 17,888 downwards.
TTGCACTAAATTGATGCACTATGCCTTTAGTTAGGCAATATACACCAATTACTGCATCTTTAAATTTTGTTCCGTTATCACTTCTGATACGTTTTACCCTTTTCCCGTATTAGTTCTCAACTTGGTCAAAGAACCCAATCAACGTGCATGCTGTCTCATCCTCTGTACCTAGAAAGAAAACCCAAGAAAATCGTGAGTAATCATCAGTAATAACTAAACAGTTCCAACTACCACCTATACTCCCTTTGTTGATTGGACCGAAGAGATCCATATCCAGCAAATCGAAGGTGGAAGTGATTCAGTTCTGAGTTTTTGATATGTGTGACTTTTTATGTTGCTTCACATTCTTGCACGACACACACTTATCTTCAAATTGAAAACTCTTCAGTGGAACACCTTGCACAAGGCCATTTTTAGAGATGTAAGTCATCTTTCTTAAGTGCAAGTGCGCCATACGTCTGTGCCACAGCAAAGATTCAGCAACTGAAGCTTTTGATATTAGACAAATAGAACCCATCAATAAATCTGCTACGGATATGTCCATCATGTACATATCATTCATCGTTGGATCTTTCATCATAATCCACTCTTCAGGTCTCTTGAATCCTGGCTTTAGCACTAACGCTTCCTGTCCAGTAAAGAGGACTGAATTTTGTTTATCATAGATCTAAGAGACACTAATGAGATTGTGATCAAGTTTATCTACATAGTAGACTTGATCAAGAGTGATCGTCCCATTAGTGACTACTCCAGTTCTATTGATATTGCCTCGTTTATTCACAGCAAATGAGACAAACCCCTTGTTCCCACTCTTGAAGTCCGTTAGAAGACTTCTTTCCCCAGTCATGTGATGAGAGCAACCACTATCTACGAACCATTTGTTTTAGAGACCTGTAGTTAACTCCTGCACATGAAAGAAAATAAATTACTTATCACGGGGAACCCAAGCCATGACTGACTTGGTAATACCATCTCTCCTTTCCGGTGACTTGGGTTTTTGATTAAGAACCTGTTGTGGAGCTGAGTGATTAATGTTCACTCTTGGCCTTTGGGTTGTCATTTGTTGTGGAGCCCTAGAGTAATTTCAGTTATAATGCATTTCATTGTTATAACCCTGGGCTCTACCTGGTGTCTGACGTTTGTTAGGAGTATGAGACCTAACTGGAGTATAACTCCTCTTAGGTGTATTATTCCAAATGACTTGTTGTGGTCCATACCTTCATTGACCAGGCACTCTATTTGTTGAATGTCCTAAGTGCTTCATGTTGTCTAGTTGACACTGGTGTTTGTTTAGAACCTACTCGTGAGGTTGCATTCGAGTTCTTCAGAGTATTTTGAGAACTACTCGAGCTTGCAATACTAGGAACTAATTTTAAGGCTTGTTGTTCTTCCTTCACTACAGTAGGCGTAGACTCTTGTTTCTTTTAGGGACAACTAGAAGCATCATGACCTTTTTCATGACATCTGAAACAAGACATTTGTCAATAGGCTTCTTATAGGCACTCTTTGACTAAGGGCAAGAATGACCTTTTTCACGCTAATGTCCTGTTTTATTGTTTCAACCACTGTGTTCAACACCGCTTGGTTATTATCACTCACAGCTTTTGCCTCTTCTACTTTTGCTCCACTAGTAGACTGCACAAACTTAATAGTTTTCTTAACCTTAGGGGTTGTCTTAGTTGTTGATACCTGATAAGTCTCGGTTACTTTTACTTCCTCTGATTCAACCTCTTCTTTGGTCTTATCTTGAGGGAGAGGTACATATTACTATTGAACGGTGGAGGCACATCCTGATATCCTAGGCCCACTAGTTTCTTAGACTGTCTTTGCGAATCTAAGATTTTGCCTAGGTTCAGTGATGAGTTCCTAAAGTTTTCAATTTTACTATTAGCCTCTACAACCTTAACCCTAGTTTCTGCTAATTCTTTATCTTTCAGAGAGATCTCTTAGGTCAATGACTCTATATGCTCATAAATTAGCTCGTTTCTGACACATTGCTCACTCAATTTGTCTTTTAGAGCTACTACATCCTGAGCATCAGCTTTCATTCTTGCCCTAAGATCTTCCTTAATATCTAGCAGACTAGCATTATCAGATTTTAAGGATTGGATTTGAGCTGTCATAAATGAATGTGATTCTAGCACTAGGTTCAACTTATCAATTAACGTAGTACATAAAACACATAAATCATGAAATGTAGATGTAAGGTCGCCTTCCTACGGATCCTATCTTGACATGATGTCGTCCAACGAGTGCGGAATCCACGTTAGCGGTTTGACGGATAGACCACGCACACGGAACATGGGGACACACACGATGATAGACACACACTTGAACGCCCCGACACGTGATTCTCTCCAAGAACACACACAAAATCGCCTTGTATGTTCGTAATCGCCTCTGCCTCCAATTCTCTGCCAAAGTTTGCAAAAAGCTGTTAATTAAAACGGATTAACACTTAATTATAACCCTTGATTTGAACTTGCTCAGGACAAGTTCTACTAAGCCCAACGCCCATGAACTTGCCCTCTATAAGTTCGAACCTGTAACTTTGAACTTCTGTTTGAACTTTTCTTTGAACTTATGTTTGAAGTTATCTTTGAACTTATTGTTTGAACTTATCTTTGAACTTTTGTTTGAACTTATTGTAAAACATCAATTACAACCAAGTTCAAACATACATACCATCAATATCAAACATATATCAAACATATAACTAACATGTATAATATGGAATTACGAACAAATTGACTATTACAAAATATCGTCTATACTTAGACTGCTATCGTCACACAGGATGCACTAACAGACTCCCCCTTGACGATAGCTTCTAACTATATATATTTTGTCTAAGTACTAGAACTATATAAACTTCTACCAGCATATAATCCATGGTCTATACAAACTGTAACTACCTTCTGGAACTTCCTGCCTTCTGATCTGCAGCCTTCATGAAAATAAATCGGCTGATCATGAAGCTTTCTCAGGTCATCCTTAGATAAGTTGATTAGATGCAGTGGATCGTATACTTTCAAAATTAGTTTGTCCTCGTAGTCCTCCATTACTGCTTCAGCCGTCTCATTGTCAACATACCACCACTTCATGTTGCTAAGTACATCCTGTGGCATTGACTTCATCGGCACTTTCTTGAGGCATCGGACTGGCTTGTATACCATCCTAGCCCAAGGCTTTCCAGTGTGGGGATCTATTCTTGACTGATCTTCAACTCTTTTCCCAGATCTTGTCTTAAGCCTTTCGAACCTTCCAGATCGACCCTCCCTTCTTATAATCTTAGCAACAACTTCGGCATATGGGTCGTCTCCTAGGTTGATCAATTCTTTCCAGGCCAACTCTTTCACTTCACACTTGGGCAGTGTGTTGAAAACCTTCAAAGTTCTCTTCAAGTACTGAAGTCCATCTCTTCTCTTAAGCATGAATAGCTGCAGTTATCTATCAAAGAACTAGCTTAAGATTCCTCTTGAGAGATGTCCAGGACTTGGCACTCTCATTCTCTTCTTAACTGCCAGATCTGTCTTCTTTTCTTCCTTCCTGAAGCATAGTTTTATCATATCTTCTCTTGTTTGCTCCTTTTCAGCTATTTCAGAATCTGATTCATCCATATATGCTAAGTTCAGCTCATCCAGATCTATCACATTCTTCTCATTATGTATATATTGTTCGGTGATATGTTGCTTTGGGATAACTACTTCGTCTACATTGTCATCCACATCCTCCAGAACCTCGTCATTCGACTTCCAATCGACGACGTCTTTAGGAATAAACTCTCCTTCCTCTAAGTCTTCTTTATCAAAACCAAAATCATCTTCATCATCAAGACCCAACAACGCTTCAATCATTCATGTTCAGTAGTCTTTGAAGCTTCACCTTCTACTCCTTCTCTCACACCCGACTAACTTGGCTCCCTCTGAATTTGTGCTTGCTGAGCAGTTTTCTAAGAAAGATCTGCTAGCTCACTTTCTCTTTAAGGATCTGGATCATTGCCGTCGTCATCTTCTCTCCTCACCTGAGCTTCCTTACAAGTACTCTCCCCTTGAGCTTGCAGATTTTTCAATAATTGCTCCCAGAGGGTCTTCATCGATTTTAGCTCAGACTGCTAATCAGCTACAGTTGTTCTCAATTGAGTATTCTCTTGATCAAGTCTGGTATTATGTGCCTGTAGCTTTTTCATTGCTGTTGAAAGTTAAAAAATTTGGACTGTTTGGAATTCCACCTTTCCTTTCAGCTCTGTGAACCGCTGATTATCAGTGAATGTAGTTGATGTTGATGGAATGGAGGTGGATATTGACGGAGCGGTGGTAGAAGTTGATGGAGCAGCTGGTAACATAGGTTCAGGAGCCGAAGTGGATGGAGCTCCCTGGATAAATCTATGCCGCCTCGCCCTATGCCTACGTACGAGTGGAACTTCTTCTTCCTCACAAAAATCAGAGTCTTCTTCCTCTGCATCCCTACCTGCTCGTCTTGTCATTTTTCGTCTACTGACCACTAGTCTCGATCCATATCTGCCAATTCTGACAGCCGGATCAACAGCTTCAACAGCTTCAACAGCTTCTATTTCCTCATAACTAGAATCGGAGTCACACTCGGAGGTGGTCTCTGCTTGAACCTCAGCCTCACCCTATACTCTTTCTTCTTCTTCTTCACCTTGGACCTCTATGTCCATATCCTCAGCTTCAGGTGGCTGATATTCATCAATGTCTCTAAAGATATCATTGTTCTCAGTCGGAGGCTCCAAAATTTCTTGAACTAGTTCTGCTGCAATATCTTGCTCAGCAGTAGTCCCTTGAGCCCGAATTTCGTCAAGTGTTTCCGCCCTTTGATCAAATTGAGGGGCCAAACTTGGCGGGCCGGCAGCGTCCTCTGATGGACCTGCTGCAGTAGATTCTGTCTGTCGACTAGAGGATGGTCTAGCTACCGGAATTCTGCTTGCCGGTGCTCTGCGTCTCGGCCTCTGTTGTTGCTGTTGTTGTTGCTGTTGTGGTTGTGGCTGCTGTTGTTGCCATTGCTGCTGCGGGACATCACCTACCCAGTTATCACCCTCTGGGGCTACAAAATGAAGGTCAATAATTGCCCCGAACAGGGGTGCCACTTGCGGCCTAACCTGCTCAGCCCTTCTCGCATTATGTGACTGGCAGTCAGCAAAAAATCTCTTGTCAATTATGGCCACACCACTTGTATCTGGAAGTTGTGGCAAATTGGGCAAAAAGTGGCGAATGATCATCATCGCAAATCGAGGGTACATCAGAAAGCATTCCCTCACCGGAGCTGTGATTTGGTGCACAAACTCCCCAAAAAACATTTACGAAAAACTGAATTGCTTGTTCTACACTAAGACAATTAACGCCGATTGCAGCTTGGACACCATAGTATCAAAATCGGCCTTCTTCGGCGCAAAACAAACCATAATGACGTGCACGAGATAACGCCATTGTCCAATCAAAGCACTCTTCACAAATGAGGCCTTCGTAGTGTCTTGGGCGTATCCCGTTCTCAAAAACGCCGCTTGTCGGATATGTACCGATAAATCTATATGCCCCGCTTCTTGGTCCTCTGTCCCTAGCTGTAGGATTTGACGCAACATATCAGCTGAAAAGACAATTGTCTATCCCCCAACCCTTCTTCGAAGTATGGTAGGCGAAACTAAGCAATCCACTTGGAGATGCTCCCAGAATTGACGCACATATGGCAAAATGATTTGCAGATTGTGAGTCAGAGCATATGAGATCACGACTGAGTTAGAAACTCGATGATATGCCGGTACGGCTTAGCTTCAGGGAATTCTCCATCCACAAACATAACCATGTTATGTTTATTTAAAGAATGCCCGATCACCCATATCTGCATACAGAAACAACAACCAATATTAGTAATAAAAAAATAAAATGAAACCTGTTTATTTCGAATTTGCATAATTTTGAACTTACATAAGTTCGAAATCCTACACATTCGAACTTTGACAAGTTCGAGTTTATTTTAAAATCATATGTTCGAACTTGACTGACTTCGAACTTGTAAATATTTCAACAAGTTCGAACTTTCTGACAAGTTCGAACATTAAGAACATGTTCGAAGTCGGTCATTTTCAAACAAAAATCCAAGATTTTAACCCCATTTGACATAAGAAACAATATCATCTAGCCCTATTGGGTTCTAATTGAAGTTATATGTGATTTATTTGAACTTTTACCGGTCAAAACTTGTGATTTTAAACCACAACGTTTCGACACAAATAAACATCAAATACACTCGATTTTTTCCATAATAATGTCCTAATCTACCCAAACTTTGTATAATAATGATTATTATACCTAAATGTATGAGTATGTTCGAGAAAAGTAGGCAAAACTTCGAAGAATAGTGAGAAAATCGAATGCGACAAGTTCGAATGACAAGTTCGAAATCGCCGGTGACAAGTTCGAATGAGCAAATTCGAAGGTAGGTGCCTTAAATGAAGTACTGTTGACCTATGTATAGCAACAACCTTCGAAGTTAGCATAAATTCGAACTTCCTGACAAATTCGAAGTGAAGTTCGAATTTGTCTGAATTTCGAACTTAAGTGAAAATATTTGAAAATACTTGAATAAAATTCAACTTTTTCGTGTAACGGAATTTTACAAACCTTGCCAATTTATTCACACCAAACAACAGTTTCTCACGCAATATTTGTTTATTCAACCAAACATGCATCCTAGTAACTTTGACCTTTTTCCTACTTAAAAAAGATAAAATGAAATAAAATAAAATAAAATAAAATTTGAATAAAATTTAAACTTAAGCTACTCAAAACTACTTTTAAAATTTACAACCTATATTAACAGAATATTTTTGCGAGAAAGTCAAAGAAGGTTCAATCAGATAGCGATGTCAAACGCACTTTCACACTTAGGAATTTTACATTCCTTTGATTGTTTGTCGTGATATACATTCCAAGTTGATTGTCGGTATGATTTTCCCTTTAAACATTTTAAACTTTGGAATATCCATTGGCCTTTTTATTTATCAAGAAACTACATTACGTGTCCCATACTTTGACGTACTTCTATGATCAAGGCAGACACACAATGATTATAACTTTTCGGTATTCCAAATTTTCTTTAAAAGGCAAACGTCGGACATAATTCTGTATTTACATACAACAGAGTGTCTTAGATTGTCTTAAAGTTCATTTAAAGCTAGCAAGACAGCGGTGACAAATCTGTACTTAAGTACAACAAAGCGACCTATCTAGCTAACTCGAGTCAAAACAGAGGTGACAGGTTTGTACTTACGTACAACAAAGCGACTTGTTTTGACACTTGTCCTGAGCAAGTTCGAATCAAGGGTTATAATTAAGTGTTAATCCGTTTTAATTAACAACTTTTTGCAAACTTTGGCAGAGAATTCTAGGCATATGCGATTATGAACATACTGGCGATTTTGTGTGTGTTCTTGGAGAGAATCACGTGTCGGGGCGTTCTAGGTTGTGTCTATCATCGTGCGTGTCTCCGTGTTCCGTGTGTGTGGTTTATTCGTCAAACCGCTAACGAGGATTCCGCACTCGTTCGACGGCGTCACGTCAAGATCAGATCCGTAGGTAGGTGACCTTACAAGTGGTATCAGAGACAGAAAGTTTGCATACCTCATTTAGAATCATTTTTTGTATGTATCTATCCTAGAAATTAAGACCATTTGGTCATTCATCTAAGTTAGTTACACATAAGACTTTTTCTTGAATATTTTATTAGCTTTTGAGATTTCCTTTCTGTATTATGCCTACCAACACATCAAACAGGAAAGTTTACATCACTTAGAGTTTAAGGTGCATTATGTGTGTAAGCTTAATACTTAGAGATTGTATCGACTGTGCTAATTTTCGTCACTTTGAACCTATGTCTCTAAGACTTAACTCAATTTTTTAATATTCTCTTTTTTGAACTTTTTATGGTTTTCTCTATTTTTTCTTTTGTTTTTCATTTTTAAGATAAGCTAAAAAAACTAACCTACTAACTTACTATAAAAGGAAATAATTATACTTAAACTCTAACTTACTAAAAAAAGAAATAAATTCTACTTAACCACTAACTTACTATAAAAAGAAAGAAAAGATACTAAGGTCAAGCTACTCTGGATTACGCATACCATTCAGTTGAACTAACAACTCAAAGCGTGACTTATCAAAAGCTTTAGTGAATAAATCAGCATTATTATCTTCCGTTGCCACTTTTACCAATTTGATTAAATTCTTTTCAGCACAATCACGTATAAAAAGATGTCTTATGTCTATGTGCTTTGTTTTACTGTGTTTAACTGGATTATTCGTTATAGCAATTGTAGACTGATTATCTATCATAATGGGAGTATGAATGTAAGTCAAACCGTAATCCCGCAATTGTTGTTGTATCCACAAAACCAGTGAACAACAACTACCAGCAGCTACATATTCAGCCTCCCACGTTGACACAACTACCGAAGTCTGTTTCTTGCATTTCCAGGATACGAGCCTCCCTCCAAGGAACTGACAACCTCCAGTTGTTGATTTCCGGTTCAAGCTACATCCACCATAGTTAGAGTCCGTGTACGCCTCCAATTCCAGATCTCCATCAGCATGATACCAAAGTCCCAGCTTCGGTTTCGATTTGAGGTATCTCAGAATCCGCTTCACAGCTTTCATATGCACATCTTTTGGATTGGCTTTAAACCTAGCATAAATACACACAGCAAACATAATGTCGGGTCTAGAAGCAGTTAAATACATGAGTGACCTGATCATGGCCCGATATAGAGTCGGATCCACATCAGTGTCACTTTCTGTACCCGGTCCGAGATTGTGATTCCCTTGAATCGGAGTACTAAAATGAGCAGTCAGCTTTGTTCCTTCCATCCCGAAGCGCTCCAGAATATCGTAGACATACTTCCTCTGATGGATAAACATGCCCTCCTTCCTCTGTTCAACTTGCAAACCCAGAAAAAAGTTCAACTCTCCCATAGCACTCATCTCAAACTTTGACTTCATAACCTTCTCAAAATCTTTGCACATCAGTTCGTTTGATGAGCCAAAAATGATGTCATCAACGTACAATTATACCAAGATAAAATCGTCTCCCTTTCTCTTCACAAACAATGTACTATCAAATATCCCTCTTTCAAACACGTTGTCCAAAAGATGAGTTGATAGCGTCTCAAACCATGCCCTTGGTGCTTGATGTAATCCATACAAAGCCTTAACGAGACGATACACTCTGTCTGGATACTTTGGATCTGTAAACCCGGGCGGTTGTTTGACGTACACCAGTTCCTTCACCTTTCCATACAGAAAGGCACTCTTTACATCAAGTTGATAGACTTTGAATCCTTTGAAGGATGCAAAGACCAGAAACAAACGGATTGCCTCAAGCATTGCCACTGGTGCAAACACCTCATTGTAATCTATTCCCTCTTCTTGGTTGAAACCCTTCATGACAAGTCTTGCCTTGTTACGAGTGACAATACCCTGATAATCTCTTTTGAACTTAAAAACCCATTTGGTTTCTATAGCAATTTCTCCTCGCGGTAGCGGCACTAACTCCCACACTTCTATCTTTCTGAATTGTGACAGTTGTTCTTGCATCGCTTCAACCCAAGAATTGTCTTTCAGTGTCATTTACACATTCTTCGGCTCCACTTGTGAGATAAAACACGAATAAAGACAAGTGTGAAAAGCCTCGGAGTCATTAATCATCGACAACAACACTGTGTTGTTATTCAAACTACTCCTACTTCTCACACCAGCATGCGGATTTCCTATGATGCTCTCAACCGGATTTCCTTGTTTATCCTTGATGTTTCAATCTCATTGACCCTAAGATTAGCTCCTGAGTTTGATCCTATTTCACCTAACTGGGGAACGACTTCAGGCGTTACATTCTCTTCCTCATGATCACTGTCTTCGGAAGTAAAAGTAGTAGTCTGATTCTCGTTTGTAGGTTTTTCAGAATCATTCGCTGCTGGAGACCCATCATCTGTTGTTGTAGGCTCAGAAGTTGATGGAATGCTTGCCTTTGGAAAACTTTGGCCGTCGTCATTCAAATTCAATGACAATAAGTCGTCTTTAATTGTACCTGCATTTCCATCCAAAGGAATGTTAAATGATTCAAACAATTTGTCATAATCAAATATCCATTCCGGACCAGTTTGGGGATCATGTGTATAACTTGTTACATCAATGTTATACACAATTTCTAATGTACCGTTTGTTTTGTTAAAAACCCTTTTGTTTGGTGAGTTAGGCACATAACCTAGGAAATAACCTTCGTCAGTCTTTTCACCAAACTTAGGTTGATGTTTTGTTTTCATTAACGTACACGGTACCCCAAACGGTTAGAAGCCAGTTAAATTTGGTGGTCTTTTATTTAGAACTTCATAACAGGTTTTCTTCCATGATTTGACAGTAAGAACCCGATTTAAAACATGACAAGCGGTATTCACTGCGTCCCCCCAAAACATGGTAGGAAGCTTTGAATCCGAGAGCATGGTCGTTGCTGCCTCAATTAAAGTCCTGTTCTTTCGTTCCGCCAACCTATTTTGTTGTGGCTCATATGGTGTGACACCCTTGCCACATTAACCACCAATTACAATTCACCCAGGATTATTCACCAACAAACAGATATATAATAATCTGATACCTTAATTATAGTGCGGAAGCATACAATACAAAATAAATTAATACAAATCTGACAAACACCCTACGGTGCTACATAGGTTACACGTCTAAGTCTACATATCCAAAAGTATTACATCATCCCCAAATTTTATTACAACATTGATTCCATAAAACAAATACCAAGATAAAACAGTGGAAATCTTCAAATCACTTCAACTGATAACTTAGCTAGACGGTCCCGCAGCGGATTTTCCTTTTCATGTAAAAATATAACAACTGAAGGGGTAAGCTAAAGCTTAGTGAATACCATATGATTTTTACACATTCTACAAATCATTATGATGCCACCCAGGGTAACCGCGGTAACACATACCGTATACCCCACACGTACTCCAAGTACGCAAACCCGAGCCGCAGCTCCTTCGAGCTGACACTCGGCATAATAATAACCAACCATCTGAGGCAGACATTACATCGGGGATGACCTACTGTCTATCCTGACCACAAAGGTGTCGAACTCTTGGTCATATAGCACAGTAACATCAGAGTACAGATGCTACCACGCAGGTCCATCGAAAGGATGCACAACAAATGAACGGACATGCAACAAGTATGAATGTGCATCAACATATACGCATGTTAGTAGAATGCCAAACGAATATGAAACAACATGCCTCAGCAGGAAATGCAAACATAATGCAGATGCAACAATGTTAAAATCAAAGGTACTCACAGTGGGTGCGTTATTATCTTTATTCAAATTTTATTTCTCCTCGGGATTTCAACCGGATCCACAAAGTACCCCACTGTGGGTTAAACAACACCATAAGGGACCTGTTAAGCCAGTTGTATCAAATCATTGTGTCAATAACTGTTTTAATTTCATAAAACTTAATTTTATAATTATTGCAAAGTTTGGTCCCAATTTCGGATCTATGTCCGAATTCGGACCCCAGTTCGGATCCCACATAAATCCCAATTCGGTCCACATATATATAAGTCCCAATTCGGACTCCATTAATTTCGGACCATTGCAATTTCGGACCTCATGCTAAATTCGGGCACATCCGAATCCGGTCCCCAACCGAATTCGGATCCCCGTCCAAATTCCAATACTTAGAATGTCACACCCTGCTACCTTGGTTGGCAGCGAGACGTGACGAGTGCGGAAGCGTAACCATAATTATAACGAACGACCACTATATGGACGTTTTCGAAATATTACATCATTAAAATCTAAAAATGTATTAATGTTTTACAAAATGAAAGGAATGAAGTTCGCGTAATACAGAGATTCTGATACATAATTAATGCGTCCAAAAATAATGCAGTCAAATCTCCGTTAGTTTCGAAATATGCATGCGACTCCATGAAATGCGGAAGCTTGAAAGTTGGTGTATCCGAAGGCACACTTGCCTTAATTACCTGAAAATACATGCTAAAATACGTCAACAAAAATTGTTGGTGAGTTCATAGGTTTACGCGAAAAGACCAGTTGTATGGACATTATCAGATGAGTTGAATTTATAAAATCATAAATTCCATGAGATGTATTACATAAACCATCATGTCACCGAAGCTTAATTAGAATGAGTTTGCCCCGAGCAGTATTCCCATACGTAATACCGTGTGTTGAATATATATGCACCCGCAGTTAGCTAAACCACTAACCCGAGTGGGGGACATGACTCCCAATAGATCTATCCACAATATATTCGCGCTTGCAAACAAATGCAACTAACGATTTCATGATATAAGGGCGGAAATCACATATGTAATACATAATAGAATCGAGAAGTTTTTGTGTCCATATAAAAACGAAGCATGTATTTCATCCCAAAACATAATAATGTGAAAAATGGGACTATGAAGACTCACCGGAATTGCGATGGCAAAATATGCGCAAAAAATGCAATGTGCGTTGTTTGATGGGTGATGAAACCGGAGGTGTTTAACCGAGTCCTAAATGATAATAAGGACTTAATATCACTAATATATGATAATAGGTATATTTATAGATTTTTATGTCTTAAATCACCCAACATTACAAGTTTAAAAATAAGATTTGCTTAAAACGTCAAGTTTATATATATATATATATAATTTTCCAGCTTTTTCGGAGGTTTTTCGGCCTACTTTGAGGCTGTTTTTGACCAAGCTCCAAAATGTTTTAGACTTTGGTTTTCTAGGACATTAAACTACTATATACAAAGGATTTTTAGAATCAAGAACGACCATTTTTCGAGTTGTTTAGGTTGGTGAAAAAGCTCGTTAAAAACACTATGTTGGCCATTTTTGAGCTGTCAAACTTTCGGTTTCCCAAATAATTTCTGGAGGTCTTAAACTTCAAAATAAATTATGAAAACTTACAGATCTATAGTTAAGACATAGATATAACTTTTGAGACAAGAATCAACTCATTTCGTTGAGTTATGAATTAGTTATGATTTTTCAAAGTCGATATAAATTTTCTGCCGAAAATCCGTAGTTTATAAACTTAAAACAACTTATGATTCTTGTTGTTTATTCAAAGACTACTTGTATAAAAGTTATAAAAGTTATATAACACATATATAACACATGTTTTCATAATATTAACATGTTTATAATGTGTTCATATATTCATATGCACATTTAAAGAAACAACATAAATATAAAAACTAGAAACTTATAAACTTGAGTTTTTATGTAACTTGTTGTTGTTGGTGATTATATATATTATGCAAGACTTATATAAACATAAATGTATGATGAAATAAGTTAGTATTTACTTACTTTGAAGTATTTGGATTATGATTTTGAGTAGAAATTGAAATTCTTGCAAGATATGCACCAAAACCCTTGAAGAACACCAAGAACACTTGAAGAAAATATGAAGAACAAAGTTGCAAGTTCTTGGCCTTGCACTAGGCCCTTTGGCCGATTTTTCTAGAGAGAATGAGAGGGTGTTTATGCTTTGAAGGTGTGAATGAAATGAGGAAATGAGTCCTCTATTTATAGAAGAGTTTTAGTCTTGCAAATGATGATGATAAAGGTGGTGTCTAATACTTTACCAACATGTTGGAAAAGTAGAAAAAGTGAATAATTCTTTTCAATATTTTTATAAAAAGTCAAAGGGACACAAAAGTGTGTTCCCTTGTGTTGTTGGCTGATTTCTAAGTATTAAAATGATGTATTTTGTTTTTTTTTTTTTATAAAAGTATTTAGAAATGTATTCTTGTATTTCCCTTTTCTTGTAATTTCAAAAATACTTATGGATGCATTGTTTTAATGAATTGTTTTAGTCTTGCATAATTAATGTTAAGTAATTGTATTAGTGTATGATTAGTGTCACTAATCATAATTTAATTATATACTTAGTTGAATTAATCCCTCATATCGTAATTCGATCGGATTAATTGATTTCCCGATTCATCGCACCGATGAATTTGATTCGAATTGAGTTGAATTTCTTCATGAACCTTGTTAATCACTTTGGTTAATTTCTAATGACCACCTATTAGGTTATAATTGGCCATTAAATACTAATTAAGTCGTTGTTGCTAACCTGGTTCAATGCCGGATGTTACAGTCTCCCCCTGTTAAGGGAATTTCGTCCCGAAATTTTATCCTGTTTCCTCAGGGGTATTGTTACTTAAGAGTAGATGAGAGTATCTTTGCTTAAACTAGCCTTTGCATGCCTAAGTGGATTGTGGTCCATGTCTAGAATTCCATCTGACCTTGAGGATGGGTATACAACTGTGCTTCAATCCTTTGACCTTACGGTCCATGATTTCAACCGGCCTTTTGGTGAAGCGAAGTTTATCAGTTAGCTGGATCTCTTCCAAGGGGGTAACAAGTGTCTCCTCTAACAAACACTTCTTCATATTTGATACATGGAAGGTATTGTGCATGCTACTAAGCTCTGGTGGTAACTCTAAACGATAAGCTACGAGTCCAATTCCCCTTAAGACTTTGCATTGCCAATGTATCGAGGGTTTAGTTTTTCCTTATTTTCCTAATCGTATCACACCCTTCCATGGCGAGAGTTTCATTGGTACTCGTTCTCCTAATTAGAATTCAAGGGATTTTCTTCCTACATCTGCATAACTTTCTGACAATTGCGGGCAACTTTTAGTCAGTTCCGCAATCGTACTATCCTTTCGGTAATTTTGTGAATGATCTTAACGCCAATGATTTGGCCGTTTCCCACTTCTTCCCAATAAATCGGTGATCGACACTTTTGCCCGTAGAGGGCCTCAAACGGAGCAGCTTTAGTACTTGAGTGATAGCTATTGTAGTACGATAATTCCACTAAGGCAAATAAGTATCCATTACACAGGCTCTTAATGTACGTTCTAGGTTTTGGATCGTTCTATTATTCTGACCATTGGTCTGAGAGTGATATGTGGTACTCAGGTCCAGGTTTTTATCCACAGTTGGCTATAATAATTGCCAAAAGCTTAGCTGTAGATCTGCTATCCATATCAAAATGATTATAATAGGCACTCCGTGTCCGGAGACGACTTCCTTGAGGTACGTTTGGACTAGCTTATTCATCCTGATGTTCTTCTTGATTGGTAGGAACTCGCGGATTTTGTTAGGTTGTCGACTATTACCCAAATGGTCTCTGATGGTTTATCTTAACTTTGGAGCGTGTTAGGAATTTTCTGACCGATTTGGCAAGTCATTCTTCATGATAGGCCACCCGTATAGTTTCTTAAGGTCATGATACATTTTATTGGATCCGGGGTGAACAACATATCTTAATTTGTGTCCTTCATCCATAACCAGCTTTCTTATTCCACCAAACAGAGTAATCAGATTCTATTCATGAATTATCGATTTTTATTAGCCCTTATTCTAAACTATTTATCCACTTGTACTCTTAACGGCTTAGCTCCTTAGTTTTCCTTAGGTGATAACGAATTTTCACGGTTGCCATTACATATTAGTTCCATCCAACGGTACTACTTCGTATTCGACTCTTTCTGGTTCAAGATGTGTTGGAGGCTCTTATGGTCTGTGAATACAATACACTTCATACCGTACAACTATTGTCTCCAAGGATTAAGACTACTGCTTCAAGATCCAGATCATGCGTTGTGTAAATCACCTAGTGAAACTTAAGTTTTCATAAAGTATAAGCTATGTCCCTATTTTTCTATATAAGCCCATTGTGTGAAGCGTCACAGTAATCTATAAATTTCTCGTTCCTCTTAAGTATGGACAAAATAGGCGCGCTGCACAGTTTGTGCTTTAATAACTGGAATGATGTCTCCTGATCCTTGCTCCAATCATACTTAATGTCTTTTCGGGTCAGTTTTGTTAGAGTTCTGGTGGTCTTTGAGAAAATTGCTTATAATAAGTGGCAAGTCTTAAGGACTTTCGTATCTCTATGGGGTTTCTAAGAGTTGACCAATTCCTGATAGCCTTGATCTTTGCGGGGTCGACTTGGATTCCTTTACTATTGTTCACGTGACCGAGGGATTTCACCTCTCCTAACCAAAAGTCAAATTTAGAAAGCTTAGCATACAGTTGTTCTTTCTCCGATAATTCCAGAATCAGTCTTAAATGTTGCTCGAGCTCCTTCTCGTTTCGTGAGTAGATTAAAAGTCATTCATGAATACAATCACGAATTTGTCTAAATAAGGTTTGCACACCCGATGAGGTCCATAAGTACCGTTGGGGACACTGGTTTATCCAAACGGCATTAATCGGAATTATGATGACCGAAACAGAATCTGATAGCTGTCTTTGGAATATCTTTCTTGTGAACTCTAACCTGATGATAACCAGACCTTAGGTCGATCTTCGAATAGGAACTTAATTCTTCGAGTTTTGTCAAACAAGTCATTGATCCTTGGAAGTGGGTATTGGTTCTTTTAGCTTATTTAATATCTCGGTAATTGATGCACATCCCGAAAGTTCCATCCTTTTCCTTTATGAACAAAACTGGAGCTCCTCCAAAGCGAGGAACTCGGTTTGATAGGCCCTTTATCTAACTAAGAGCTCCTACAGTTGGTTGGACGATTGTTACACTATTGATGGGGCTAATCGGCATGGTGCTCGAGCCACTGGTACCGCACCTGATACTAGGCCGAATTTTGAATTTGACTTGCCTCGATGTTGGGAGATCTGGTAAGTGTTTTGGAAAAACTTTGGGGTAATCACAAATAATAAGAATATTTTCGAGCCGTTTTTCCTTTGGCTCACTCTCTGTCAACACTTCAGGGTCCTAATGCTAGGGGTGATGCTTTCTTTGATATTTCTTGTTTTACCTTGGACAGTAAGGACCTTCTTATTGGCTAAAGGTATATGAACCGTCTTCTTGTTGCACACTATTTCCGCACAATTTTTATATAGTCATTCCATGCCTATGACCACGTCAAAACACTTCCCAGTTTGATGGGTATCATGTCTGTTTCAAAGAGTCGGCCTACTAATTCTAAGGAGCATCCTCGACTTATATTATTTGTCTTAAGCGTCTCACTGTCATCAACCTCAATAGCATAAGTAGCATTTAATGGAATTTATCTGCTTAGTGAACTTAGTGGATATAAAGCTCCTATCAGCACCAGTATCAAATAGTAGAAATGCATAAGTGGTATCTAATGGGGTAAGAGGATAAGTCTACGGGTTTGAAATTTCTTAGGCAGAGAGTCACTGCTTTATCTTTTCCTACGCAGAGTTGTAGTTAAAACTTAATTCCTCACAAAAGTTCTTGATACTTAATCTTTGTATATGATATGGTCAGAATTTTCTAAGTTCTTAAGCCTTATTTACCTAAGATATATCAGATAGTAAAGCCTAGAGAAATACTATAAAGAGATGCCTCCGGGGTTTCCTCGTACTCCAGAGCGTTAAGTCGTTGGGTTAGTTCTACATTACTGGCTTTGCGCTCTGCTAAGCGTTGACATAATTTGTCTATTCCGTCTTTGTTGAATCGCCTGGGTATTCTGGTTGGCCTAAGGTTTATTTGGGGTTTGCATTGCCTCCTACTTAACCCTTGCAAGGATCTCACCGACCTCTCGGTGGATTTTGTCGAAATTGGGGGTCGTGTCTGGCGGCCCTTGCCACCAACAGAGGCATCGTTTGTTACGGAGGTTTCTGGGTATGTGTCGGCACTTGAGGAGAAGATGGTGTTTCTATCTGGCTTGGGATCCCTTCCTTGTTTCTCCACTCTTAGAGAATGTGAGGCATCCATCCCCACTGTCTTACGTTCGCCTGTTACTACTGCGGCGGGCTTGGCTGATGGGCAGGGATCGGGAT
>JAANYP010003942.1:0-14635 GCA_020465985.1 Centrapalus pauciflorus | reverse complement strand
TTAACTCTTGTGAATTTGTGGATTTGAATGATTTGTTTAGAGTAATGATTTGCTATTGCTTTGTAACTAAAATTAATGACAAGACAACTAACGTAGTAGATAAACAATCAAGAGACGAATAACCATTCACGGGATCACCACGGCATAAGTATTACTCACTATAAGTTCATGCAACGATCACATAGACATAATCAATTGCGTGACTAAATTAATCAAGTGTGTTTTAACCAATAACTCTCGGCATAGTGTATGCAACATTAATACTCGTCTTAATCCCTAAGCTAATGGACTCGACACGAATAATAACACCACGATAAACTATCTTGCTTTTACCAATCGCAACACATATCATAATCATAGCCGAATGTTTATCATTTGCATACACATAGTAGATCTCGCTTAATACGAATACATGAAAACATAAGAAATTAAAGAAGAGTAAACTTAGCCGTAGATCCTCCGCAAACGGCTAATGGGATTAGCCGCTCATCGTATGCTCGTCAAAACCGTAGATCTGAGCCATTGGGTAGCTTGCGAGTCACCGTCTTCATTCTCGTATCGTAGATCCACTCCGGCAGGGCTTCAACACACTTTCACACATGTCGGGACTCTCTCCAAAGTTGCCCCTCGACTTGTATTTATAGGGAGGTCGAGATTAGGGTTCCACAGGCTGTAAAACGTGTTTTTGCGCCGCACTAGCGCAGGCTTGCGCCCGGATGCGGCTAGGGTTTAGCTGGCGTGTGCTGGAACGTATTTGGACAGTTGGGACGCTATGTGGAGCGCAGGGTGGTGCAGGCCTACGCCCCCTTCAGCTCAGTTTGCTCTGAATTCTCTCGGATTGCTTCTTTTTAACATCTTGGCCCTGAAATACAAACTTGGAGCAATAATATGGATTTTACAAAGTATCGGTGCTTAAAATGATCATAATATGACTCAGAAACCATATAAATTATAGACTTATCAAATCTCCCCAACTTAACTCTTGGTCGTCCCCGAAAAAGCTTTTGGAATCAAAACTAACTATGTAACGGGCATGTATTGGCAGTAAGTCTAGGAATTTTATGTCAAGCTAGCCTTCGTACTAATGCATTAAAATTCTTAACATGTAAATTGAAGACGTTTTCAGTTAAAATATACTTCTCTTAGAATTTATATAACGTATCTCACTTTTGAAAATACCCATTTGGCTCAAGGTTACGATACTTAAAACATGTGGGTCTTCCGACCATCTTTTTCCTCTTTACATGTTTACAACAACTTTTCTTTTCTTTTTAACACCATGCTTCTATCTATATTCTTTTCACTACATTAGCTAGATGGTCCATGTAACGAGATTTCAGTCAACCGCTCCCAAACCAAATGGTTTTAGGGGATTAGGCATGAATGGTACCCCTACGGACTTAGTTTCCCGAACCATCAGGACTACAATTAACTTACTTTTGAGGCTAAATCATGATTAAGTTTTCCCCCTTATTGCATGAGTTTCCAAAATCTTTTGACACATTACTTATATTTAAGCCCAAATAAATTTTAATGTACTTGAATTCATTTTACATAGCAAAAGTTTTAATTATTATTACGACTCTTTTCTTAATTATAAAATATCCTGTCACCACTAGCCACTTCACTCGCACATGCATTTTCTAAGTATCATCATGTTCCACGGCCTGATCGGCAAACAAGACTTAAATGGGGAGAAAATGACAGACTATATAAACATTATAAACTCTAAATAGGACTCGGCTAAGAACTAAAAATAAATGAAAATTACGATAAAAAAAATTCAATGCATAACAAACTGAAATAAAATAAAAAACAGAAAAGTAAAGAATAAGGAAGGATAGTACTCAATCATTCAAATGGAGGAGGCAGCGGAGGAGGACCGAAGACGCTGTTGAAGAAGTCGGTATACGGGTTCTGGCCATGGGTGAACTATGGAGTCGGCGGAACCAAGTGAGGAGGTATCGGGTCTGGGAGGTCCTGCCTGCCATGCGCCGGATAGCGCTGATAAGTATCTACGGTAGGGTTATAGGCCTGGTAGTCGGGCATCGTGTAATCCTCATAAGACTGACATGGCATGCCAGCTATGGAGTCCTCGTGATGTCGGACTCCCTCCCAATATGCCCAGTCATGGTGCTGGTAGTAGGCATTTTGGTATGCCAGGGCTCTCTGCCCATCCTGTAACTGATCTACCCGACTTGCTAAGTGATTGACCCTATCATAAATATGAGTCATACGTCCATTCATCTCATCTAGTCTCTGGGTCACATCCTCTCGGAACTCACCCTGACCCACTGCTATATCCTCTATCCGCCTCATCATGCGTTCAAAATCAAAACTATTATTACCTCGACTGCGCGAGGTAGACGCACCTAGCTTCGGCTCAGCATGCCGAACTCCCGCCTCATTGGAGGCCTTCTCCTCTCTCTCTCTCTTCTCTTCCTCAGTGTAGTCCTCAATATACGACTCATTTGTCTCTTTGTCGAATATCTCGAACCCTTCGTCAACTTCCCTAAAAATCAAGGAAGGGAACATGGCGGCCGTAATGAACGTCGCCGAAATGGGGGATAGCAGGGAATCGGGCGAAGGTGAGCCCATCCTCTCAAGGAACTTGGAGATCAACCAAGCATGGGGGATGATCGTCCTCTCTCTCGTGTCGTACATAGCCCATAGATCATGCATAATTGTCCACACAAAGGATAGTCTGGGCCTACCCTTAAGAAGGGCGTGAAGGACTGTGATATCTCTATGCCTGACTTTGGTCAGGTCGCTATCACGAGGTAAGATATTGTTCACAAGAATCTTGTGAAGCACCTTACACCTCGGAGATAAAGCCTTTCGGCTGTAGGAAGTGGAGGACTCAGACTCCAAAATGGATGGAAGAAAGACTCTATTAACCTGCTCTGACCACTCCCCTGACCAAATCATATCAGTGAAGGCCAATTGGGCCTCATTCATATACTCGTACCCCTGCTGGTTAGACCCCTTGTAGCCTACCCCGGTATCTAAGTTAAATAATTGGCGAAGGTTTTGTGCATCCAGCGCCACGTCCCTGCCATGGACGATACCTATCAACCTAAAGTCGTTCGCTGAACGACCCGTCTCCCTCCGTAGGGTAGACATCCACTCGACTACATCGGCCTGATAAATATCGTGGCTGCCCAACTCAAGCACACCTTCCCACCATAAATAGTGAAAAAGGTATGGGATCCCATAGTCCTCAAAATCACTCCTCTTAACCCTCTTTTAGTTAACACTTTATTTGAATATTTCTTATACAAAAACAAGTGTGTTCTAATGTGTTCGTGGTGTTGGGATAATAGGAGGTTTGGAGACCAATCTATCGGGACATTAACATTTTGAGTTCGTTGCCTCGTTCTCCTTGATATCTACAATTTGTGCCAACCAACCATAATATGTATGAGATAAATTAAAAAATGTAACCTATAATTTTAAATTGCCCAATTAGACTTCCTTAAAATATGCATCTATATACATACTCTTTTACGCTCTCATTTTGCATCCTATATATATAGTCTATAACTTGCCGTTGTTTTAAACATTAAACATTTATCATGTTTTAATAAAAACCATTTAGTACATAAAATTAATTTTTAAGCTAGTCACCCAAGTTTTATGATTTTTACAATATATGCACATTTAGGCAACCAACTTTTTAAATTCAAATTAATTTCGAGAAATTAACCATGGCAAATTAACAAACATAACAAATCAACACATATCTCATAAAACATACATCAAGGTTATCATCAGATTCATGCAAATTTCACATACTTTGACTCTAAAAAGTCAAAATCAGCATGAAAACTCCATGGATGACCATGAAGCTCAAGCTTTCATTTTTGCTCAAAAAGTATGAAATAAGTTGCAATTACTCAATAAAAACACTAACCTTGGTGATTGGAAGCTTAACTTGGTACAAATCTAGCTTTTTTCTTCACCACTTTCTCTACCAAAATATCTTCAAAATGGATGAAACTCCCCACAAAGAGGTAATTTCTAACCTAGATCTTTGATATTTATGAAAATGAGGGTGTTTTGAAGCTTAAATTTGTAAATTTTGGGCACAAAAGTGATATTTTTGGGAGAGAGCCGCACACCCAACCGTAGACAATGGTTCTAGGGTTTGTAGAAATGAAAAGTGATGCTCAAATTGGGTTTTAAGGTCGATGGGACGCAAGGCCAGCGCAGGCCTGCGCCCCCCCCCCCTCCCCCCCCCCTCCCCTTGCGCCCAACTCTGCTTAAATTTCAAATTTTTACTGTTTTGGTAGGCGGGGCTGTAAATATTTCTAATTTTTGGTATAGAATTTAGTCTAAAAATTTTGTGAGGGCTAAACTGATTAATTAATTTTATCTTTATAACCTACCCTCCCCAACTTAGACTTTTTTGAGGTCCTCATCACATCAAAATTAATTTATCAGTTAAGTTTATAGAAAGATCGAGCGGTACATATTCCTTATTCATTATTAAAATTAAACAAACAAATAATAAACAACCAAAATTCAACTTTTATAATTCAACTTAAAATAGACATCACACTTTAAAAATTAAAAATAAGAATAAAGTTCTATTACAATCCAAATAAACGTTAATAATCAAACCAAGCAAGATAAACCACCACATCAGAAATAATTCAAACCATACTTAATGTTTTAGCACGCGTAATTAATATTAATATTCAAATAATTATAAAATCAACATTCGGCCAGAGGTGTGACAATCTCTTCCAACTCTCCGACAGTAATCTGAAGATTGGTGAGCCAGTCTGAGTGACTTTGGAACAATTTCACATGTTTGTTTTGCTCCTCTTGCAATTTTTCAATATTCTTCATCAAATCTTTGTTTGCATTTAGTATGCTACCCATGATGTCCTTCAAAATGTTGATTTGAGATCTCATCAAGTCTTCGATTGTTACTTTTTCCCATGATCTTTCATCCTCTTTGTCGTTTTGTCCTCCAGGGTTGTTGGGTACAATGAAGGGGATTTGGGTTACTTTAGAGGTTTTTGGACAACGAATTTGATAGCCTAAATGGTTTTTCTCGAAAACTAGCCCTAACATTATGACTCTAGTGAACCGAATCTCGTTTGGGTTAAGGTATTTAATTGGAAATTGTTCCGACACCGCTTTCTTAATAATGAATAACTCAGTTAGCATACGCAGTGTGGATAACTCATCCTTTGCCTTGGGAAACTACTGTCCCACAGATTTTCCATTATTATGTATCCTAAGGATATGGTTAGGTATCTAGTCATTAAAGCACGCACTAACAGTATCTCCTGGGATTTAACGACAGTGGTGTCTTGACTTCTGGGAAGCAAGTTGAATATAACAAACTTCCATAGCACTTTAGCTAGCGGACATAAGTCCCCTCTATTATAGTGGACATACCCTCTCGCCTCCTCTATTGACATTCCAAATACCGTGGCTAACATCCCATCCCATTTCTTAGACACTTTCTTGTTTCCTACTATTCCTGTAAGCTCAAAGTCATGATTTCTTCCTCTTCTGCTTTCCGAACAGTAGCGAACCACTGTTGGATTAAACTAGTATGAATATACGGAAGTTTCCATTGTATGGCTTTAGCCCATCCTAGCCTCTCAAAACACTCTAATATTTCAAAATTATCAAAGTCAGACTCTTTTAGGGTACGCTCTATGAGAAACCTAGGGGGTTAACCATTGTTAGTGTTTGGTGGAATTTCCGGGAACTCCACATTGAGTGGTTTTTCGAAACGAACATCCCTAGGGTCGTGGGTTCTCATCCTAGGTTTTTGGGAATTTCAGGGACGGTTACCGTTTGCATGATAAAGGATTAAAAATAAGGGGTTTTTACGTAAATGATGCATGACAATTTTAAACACCCTTTCTCGATAATAAACAAACTAATCCTAAGTCTCACCAACAATATGAGCCCAATCTAACCCTATCAAATGCATGAACTTTAATCATAATTAATTAAACAATGAAAACGTAACCTTTTACGACAAAAAGTTAATAAATACAATAAATACGGAAAAATGCATAATTTTTACAAAAGTTTTGCAAGAGTAATTTTATATTAATTAAATGAATATTAGAAAATTATTAATAACCCTTTTTTTATATAAAACCATGTAACTCCCAAAAAACCTCAACCCATGCATGCATGATGAAACTTTATGAAACTAGGGTAGAATGAAGTTAAAGGGATTATAGGGAGTATACCTTGCTAGAAATTGAGAAGAACTAACGTCGGATTGAAGATTTGACGTGAAAAAGATTAACTTTCGAAGGTTTTTAGGCTTAGAAATTGAGATCCGTCGTTTCTATAACTGGAATTAGGGTTTTGGAGTTATGTGGACGATCATTGCCATTTTTATAAGATTTTGAGTGCGTCGGGCTGCAGGGCAAGCGCAGGCCTGAGCCCCCCTGCGCCCGGGCCTCTGGATTCACAATCTAGGCCGTGCACTGGTCTTGGAACCCTAATTCTTTAATTTTTTAATTTTTACGGGTATTCTCCCCAACTTACGCTCATATTATCGGGTTAAAATAATTCTGCTACGTGCTTAAAAATTTTTACTTTCTGATGCGGGGTCTTGTTATTTAATTTAAATCCTAATTTCTAAATAGAACTAAGTTCAGGATGATGAATCCTCCCCAACTTAATTGGGTACACACAAGTAACACAAATAAGAAAATAAACACACTTAAAAACTATTAAATTCAGATAATCAAAATACTCTGGGTTGTCTCCCAGAAAGCGCTAAGTTTTACGTCTTCAGCCAGACGTACTGCTCCTAAACTAATTAGTTAACCTTAGGATCTTGTAATCTGATGAGTTCAGATACTAACATATCATTGGTGGCCCATTGAACATAAAACTTAAGTCTTTGTCCGTTGACTTTAAATGGCTCACCACCTTTTATCCTGTATTTCTACCGCACCGTGTGGGTAGGTATTCGTTACAATATATGGACCTGTCCATTTACTTTTTAATTTACCGGGAAATAATCCAAGCCTTGCGTTAAATAACCAAACTTTATTTCCTTTGGTAAATATTTTACTTTCAATCATTCTGTCATGGAAAACCTTAGTTTTCTCTTTATAAATTCTGGCGCTTTCGTAGGCTTCTCTACGAATTTCTTCCAGTTCATTTAATTGGAATTTCCTATCAACACCGGCATCATGTAAATTAAAATTAGTGTTTTTGATTGCCCATAGAGCTCGGTGTTCTAATTCCACTAGTAGATGGCAAAGCTTACCATACACAAGTCTATATGGGGACATACCGATTGGTGTTTTAAATGCGGTTCTGTATGCCCATAGAGCATCCTCTAAGTTTTGAGACCAATCTTTACGATCAGGTCTAACAGTTTTTTCAAGGATTCTCTTGATATCTCTATTAGAGATCTTGACTTGTCCGCTAGTTTGGGGATGATAAGGCGTTGTTATTCTATGGTTAACTCCATACTGTTTAAGGAGTTTAGAAAAATGCTGATTATTAAAATGTGACCCTCCGTCACTGATGATAGCCCTTGGAATACCGTGTCGTGCTAAAATATTACTTTTAACAAATTTGCACACAACCCGGTTATCATTAGTGCGTGTAGCTTCTGCTTTCACCTATTTGGAAACATAATCTACTGCAACTAAGATGTACTCCTATCTAAATGATTTAGTGAATGGTCCCATAAAATCAATGCCCCATACATCAAATATTTCGACAATTAATATCGGGGTCATAGGCATTTCATCTCTTTTCGCGATGCCACCAGTTTGCTAGCATCTTGTGCACCCCTTTACAAACTCGTAGGCATCCTTAAATATCGTGGGCCAAAAAAACCCACACTGCAATATCCAGTGGCCAGTTGTCTTTACGCTGAAATGGCCACCGCATGCATATGCATGCATGACAGTGTTTAAGAATGTCTTCGTGTTCCGAGTTAGGGACACATCGTCTTATAATTTGATCTGCTCCTATTTTAAATAGATCAGGCTCATCCCAAATGTATTGCCTTGCTTGAGCATAGAAATATTTTCTCTGTTGTGAGTTCCAGTGCTCTGGCAATCTTCCTGTTACGAAATAGTTAACTAGATTCGCAAACCAGGGAGTTTTAAATACAGATAATAATTGTTCATCACGGATTGAGTCCCTGATTTGATCAGTTGAGTTTGTTGGGATTAATTGAAGCCTTGATAAGTGATCGGCAACAACATTTTCTGTGCCTTTTTTATCTTTAATTTCTAAGTCAAATTCTTGTAATAGAAGGATCCACCGAATCAATCTAGGCTTGGCATCCTTCTTTGCCAATAAATGTCTTAAAGCGCTATGGTCAGAGTACACAATTACTTTTGCCCCCCAAATATAGGATCTGAATTTATTTAGGGTAAACACTATGGCTAATAACTCTTTTTCCGTAGTGGTGTAATTGATCTGTGCCTCATTAAAGGTTTTACTTGCATAGTAAATGACCACTGACTTTTTCTCAAATCTTTGTCCTAAAACAGCACCAATTTCATAATCACTCGCATCGCACATGATCTCAAATGGTTGAGACCAATCCGGAGATTGCAGAATTGGCGCCTCAGTTAATTTTGATTTAAGCTTCTCAAATGATTTCATACAAGCATAATCAAAATTAAACTCGATATCTTTTGATAGAAGATTGCATAACGGCCTTGAGATCTCACTGAAATCTTTAATGAATCACCGATAAAAACCAGCATGGCCTAAGAATGATCTTATTCCTTTAACGTTGGTAGGGGGTGGAAGTGAGGAAATTAATTGAACTGTCGCTTTATGTACCTTCATTCCTCTTTCGGACACAATGTGACCTAGGACTACCCCTTCTTTTACCATAAAATGGCTTTTCTTCCAACTTAACCCTAACTTGGGTTTAGTGCATCTCTTTAGGACTTTTTCTAAATGTCCCAGACAATCTTCAAATGTTTTATCAAATATGGAGAAATCATCCATAAATATTTCAAGAGAACCACCCACCATATCTGAAAAGATAACCATCATACATCGCTGAAATGTGGCGGGTGCATTACATAGTCCAAACGGCATCCTTCGGTAGGCAAAGGTGCCATAGGGACAAGTACATGTAGTATTCTCTTGATCCTCTGGATGGATTGAGATTTGATTATAACCAGAATATCCATCCAAGAAATAGTAAAACTTCTGTCCTGCTAATTTTTCCACTATTTGATCTATAAATGGTAGCAGAAATGATCTTTTGAAGTAGTAGCATTGAGTTTTCTGTATTCAATACACACTCTCCACCCAGTTACAGGGCAAGTAGTTATCTTCTTTCCTTCTTCAGTATTAATGACAGTAATTCCCGATTTCTTGGGCACAGTTTGGGTTGGACTTACCCACTTACTATGAGATATGGGATATATAATTCCAGCGTCCAACCATTTTAATACTTCCTTCTTAACTACCTCTCTCAAATTAGGATTCAACCTCTTTTGTGCATCCCGAGCTGGTTTAGCTTCTGGATGAGTAATGATTCGGTGCATACACAAAGTGGGACTGATTCCTTTTAAATCAGCTATCGTCCACCCTACTGCTTTTTCTATTTGACTAATACTTGCAGTAGAGCTTTCTCTTGCTCTTCAGTCAGATCTGATGAAATTATGACAGGCAACGTGTCATTCTGACCTAAAAAAAACATATTTTAAATGAGATGGCAACTCTTTCAATTACAGAACAGGTGGTTGCTCAATTGAAGGTTTGGCTGACTTAGGTAAATCAGTAGGTAATTTATCAGTCTTATGGATCCACGGTGGTTGTTTTAACTCTAGTGTGGATTCCATGACTACTTCTAGCTTATCATACTCAATATGATTTAACTTGACTACCTCATTCTTAGCAAAGAATAACTCAGTAGCATCATTGGTGTCGATTAACGAACTATGCTGCTGCGCAAGTTCATCCACCATGTCTATAAGATAACATCTGAATCAATAGCAGAGACACTTGAGGCATTAAATACATTCGGTCTTAATTTCCAATTACCAAAGGCAATATCCACTGCTCCTATCCTACAATTAATTTGTGCATTAATCGTGGCTAAGAAAGGTCTGCCTAGGATAATAGCCGGTTGATTATCTCCTACTGAACTTTCAGTGTCCAATACTAGGAAGTCAACTGGATAGTAAAAATCTTCAACTTTTACTATGACATCTGATAAAATACCTATTGGGCACTTGGTTGACCGATCTGCCAGCTGTAAGATAATATCAGTTGTAGTAACTGACCTAGATCGTGTTTATCAAACAAGTTTCCACGTAAAATATTAACACTAGCTCCAAGATCAAACAGTGCCTTCTTAATCTGCATATTGCCTATTGTCACTGGAATCAATGGTGATCCAGGATTTTTCAGCTTAGGAGGTAGAGAACAACAAATTACTGCACTCAACTATTTAGTTAGATTGATCTGCTTTGGGAGCGAGACCTTATACTTTCTTTTCTGAGTATAGAGATCTTTTAGAAATTGGCGTAAGATGGAACCTGTTGAATGACCTTTATAAAAGGAATATTGATCTTAACTTGATTGAATAACTCCCAAAGATCCTCTAGTTATGAGCCTCTTTTGCCGTATGGAGAAGATTTTGGATTTTCTAAAGCAGTAGGATAAGGAGGAGGAATTGAACTGTCCTGACTCTTATCCGCCTCCCCAACTTTGGGCGTTGGAATATCTGCTTTAATTGGCTCATTAAAAGAAACCTTCTTAGGAACCTCTTTCTTCTTTGGATCTTCTTGCTCCTCATACACAACTTCAGTGTCGGTATCTTCTTCTGCCTCTTTCTCTTTAGGCATCTCAATTTTATTGTCTACCTCTCTTCCACTCCTTAATGTGGTTATCTTAGCTACTTCATTAACTTTGTTAATATCATGTTTTTGATCTTTGTTATGATGATGAGCGTGTGAAGGATTGGGAACAGTACTGCTAGGAAGCTTCCCCTCCTCACGCGTAGTAAGAGACTCATCTATCTGACCCATCTGGCGAGTTAACATCTCCATGGTCTTAGTACTGATAGCTGATTGTTGTTTCATAAATTCAGCAAACTCTGCGAATTGCGCAGAAGTCATATTTGTTTCCACTTAGATTTGTGGTTGATCACGATGATTTGACTTATAATATCGCTCATCCTTCGCTGCTGAAGTTGAACCATATTGATATTCTCTCTTTGGTGGTTCATATCTTGGTTTGGATTGATGATCGTTAGGTTGATCATTTTTCCATCGAAAGTTGGGATGGTTTCTCCATCCCGGATTGTATGTTTCCAAAAATGGATTATCCCTCTCTCGATGAGCTCTAAATCCATAAACTTCATTAGCAAATTCCTCAGTGGATTGCACTTGAGGACATGTGTCGGAATGATGCGATGGATCTCCGCATGTAACACAGTTAATTGATACACTAGGGTTTGAAAGACCCTTCATCAGTTGATCCATTTTCTTTCCTAATTCTGAAATCTCACTTTTAACCTCACGTTTCAGGCATTATCTATGCCCATTACTTGAACTCCTATGCTATTTTCAGAACCAGCTTGGACTTTAAGACCTTTACCGAGTTGACTAAGCAACTCCCAAGCTTCATCGTCTTCTTTACCTAAAAATATGCCTCCTGTGGCAGCTATAATCATATTACGACTTTCTTGACTCACACCATCAAAGAATGTTTTGATAAGCATCCATTTGGGTACCTCGTAGTGTGGACAAGCTCTCAGTAATTCGTTCATACGATCGAACGCTTTGTAGAATTGTTCGCCCGGTTTTTTGTGTAAATCCGGTAATTTCCTTTCCTTTCTCAGTTGTTTTACTAATGGGGTAATATTCATTAAGGAATTCTCGTTTCATTTGATCCCATGTTGTAATGCTATTGGTTGGTAAGGGTACGAACCAATTCTTCGCTTTCTCTTTTAACGAGAAAGGAAATAATCGAAGTTAACCGTCGGTGGTTATACCTCGAACATGGTTGGCTTTACAAATAGCTGTGAACTCAGCTAAATGTTCGTAGGGTTGCTCACTTGGCATCCCTTGAAAGATCAGAAGAATTTGGAATAATTGAGGATGAACTTCGTGTTCGTTCTTGTTTTCGGGATAACGGATTGGAGACGGGTCGGGCACATCACATGGGCAGTAATGCGACTCAACCGTACGCCTCGGTTGATCACCCATTCTAGCAACTATGTGCTCAGGTTCTTCTTGATCACGATTTCGCGGCGAAATCGGCATGCTTTCTAAATTAGGAATCTCTGAATTGGAAATTTCTAAGTCAGGAATATCTTCCTCTTGTGCGTGTAGATTCTCCGTGATTAATTGTTGATTTTGAATTCTGACAGTCTTTCAGTTCGATCTCACGTTCGAATTGTAGCGGCAATCCTTTAGCCGATCGACGTGTGTGCATAAAGTAATAAAATATTACTAAAGATTAAAATCTTAATTAAACTAATATTTTTAGTGGTAAAGTAGAGGATTACAATTACCTTTTCGAATATTTGAATTTTTTATATGATTTTTATTTAATAATAAACTAAAGACTAAAAATAACCAAAGAAAGGAACTTAAACTTAATTACTTAAAACTAAGGCAACAAACTAATTTTAAACCTTAACTACCGTTACACTCCCCGACAACGGCGCCAAAAGTCTGACGGACCGTCGGTCTGACCCGCCGATTTAGTCCTTAAATCCACTATTTAGCTAGAGAAGTAAGGGTCGAATCCACAGGGCGTGTGGTCGTAATTAGGATTGATTTATTAGCCTTATAAGTTTATTGAAACATTTAAATTGTGAATTTCTGGATTTGAATGATTTGTTTAGAGTAATGATTTGCTATTGCTTGGTAACTAAAATTAATGACAAGATAACTAACGTAGTAGATAAACAATCTACAGACGAATAACCATTCACGGGATCACCACGGCATAAGTATTACTCACTATAATTTCATGCAACGATCACATTGACATAATCAATTGCGCGACTAAATTAATCAAACGTGTTTTAACCAATAACTCTTGGCGTAATTTATGCAACATTAATACTCGTCTTAATCCCTATGCTAATGGACTCGACACGAATAATAACACTACGATAAACTATCATGCTTTTACCAATCGCAACACATAATCATAATCATAGCCAAATGTTTATCATTTGCATACACATAATAGATCTCGCTTAATATGAATACATCAAAACATAAGAAATTAAAGAAGAGTAATCATAGCCGTAGATCCTCTGCAAACGGCTAATGGGATTAGCCGCTCATCGTATGCTCGTCACAATCATAGATCTGAGCCATTGGGTAGCTTGCGAAGCACCGTCTTCGTTCTCGTATCGTAGATCCACTCCGGCAGGGCTTCGGCACACTTTCACACACATCGGGACTCTCTCCAAAGCTGCCCCTCGACTTGTATTTATAAGGAGGTCGAGATTAGGGTTCCACAGGCTGTAAAATGCGTTTTTGCGACGCACTAGCGCAGGCTTGCGCCCCCTGCACCCGGATGCGGCTAGGGTTTAGCTGGCGTGTGCTGGAACGTATCTGGACAGTTCGGATGCTATGTGGAGCATAGGATGGCGCAGGCTTGCGCCCCCTTCGGTTCGGTTTGCTCTGAATTCTCTCGGATTGCTTCTTTTTAACATCTTGGCCCTGAAATACAAACTTGGAGTAATAATATGGATTTTACGAAGTATCAGTGCTTAAAATGATCATAATATGACTCTGAAACCATATAAGTTGAAGACTTATCACATATATACGTATTTTCGGTTCCTACAAGAAAGCTGATACATCATTTCAGGCCTTACAATTTTCCTAATCCCAATTTGACTTTACAATACTTTAAATCCTTAATTTATAGGAGTTTTGATAGCCTAAAACCAAACCAATTGAATCAAAATTTGAAATTTTAGGACAGAATTATTTGACTCGTCGAGTCGCTCTCAGCTGCTCTGCCCCTTTTTCAACATCAAATTTCTCCAAACTCGCCAATATTCATATTCTACCATGTTTGATGATCAAAGTTTGTTAAATAACAATAAATATTGAACCTTCAAGCTACAAAGAGTTACTATAACAACATTTTAACATTTTTAACATCATCAAACCATAAATCTATCATATGAATTTCCTAGGTTAAATCACCAATAACTCCATTTGTGTTATTCAAGTTTCTTATCAATATAACAATGGAATCACATCAATGTTCATACTAAAGTTGTATGTAATATATATAAACTTGATGATTCTAATCTAATGATCAAGATTCACCCCTTTTTCTTTGATTGCCATAACCTACATCTCCCATTATTGAATTAATAATCAAGAAGAAGAAGAAGAAGGTGATGCAAAAAAAGGGAAAGATGAGGTTTGAAGATGCTTACCAATACTACTCCTTTCTTATCCTAGAACTCAGATTGTGAAGCTTCTTCTCCAACTTAATGGGTCTTCCAAAAATGTGGGATTGAAGATGGAAGAAGCATATATATATATATATATATATATATATATATATATATATATATATATATATATATATATATATATATATATATATATATATATATATATATATATATATATATATATATATATATATAGACACACATATG